>JAVKPL010000580.1:0-151534 GCA_032173675.1 Gastrolobium villosum
GTTGTGTTGGTGGTTGTGTTTAAAATTGTCACCTCCATATGCTTATTTGAAAAGGATTAGTGATTTGTATACTTTTTTTTCCAATAAACTGAAAGGATATCCCCCGTCAAAGCAGAAAACTAATCCCCGCAAGACGTAGAGATTATAGAAGTAAATTTTGCATCTACCAACAAAACATTTTGTATACACACGGCCTACGCCAAAAGAGTTTTGCACGCTCATGGGACTCAACTATCTACCAACTACATCGGGCTTTATTAGTGATTTTTTTTTTTTATTGTGTGCATGTATACTTTTTTAGTTTAATAGATAAAAGTAAAGAAAGCTTGTTAAAATATGTTTTTGTTATTTTATTATTAAAAATAATAATATATATGGAGTAGCAAAAATAATATATAAATAATGAATTTAATATTTCTTGTATGTAGGTGATAATTTTATCTTCTACAAACACATATGAGACCCATGTGAGGGAAAAAAGAAAAAATATGGATTCCACAAATTTTTATATGTGTGTAAGAGACAAAAGTTATCTACTACAACATAAGAAATAATAAACCCATAAATAATTAAAAAAAAACTACAAAATGATGATATCCCCACCATCGTAAATGAGATAGAAAGACTCATTTGGTGGAACGCGTCACTATCCATATCGGCCCTTCGAAACAGTAAGTCAATGAGGACGGAAACGAGGTACGAGTATCAGTACATAATTTGTTACTTCTTGTAATTATGTTGGAAGCTTTTCTCTAACATGCCCCATGTTGTTGACCTTCAAGAATGGATGGTGCATTAACCACAGTTTATTTTTGCTAAGTAATTTTATAATGGGAAAAGTGTTTGTCTTTTAAATGACACAATTTATATCCTTTCACTCAGTGGCGGAGCCAGACTCCAACCGGAGCCCGGGCCAAAAAATAATATGTGTATTTATATTTCTTAATTTTAGTTAGTTCATATTATAATATATATTAATTTTAGTACATAAAAAATAATTATAATTTTATTAAATATTTTTAAATTTTATTGAATATATTATAATTTTTGAGTAAATACTTTTGTTGGTCCTTAGGAAATTTCACGATACTCGTTTTAGTCCCTAGCAAATAAAAAGACTATTTGTGGTCCCTAAGAAATTCAAAATGGACCCATTTAGTTGAAATTGTGGTCCCTCACAAATTCACAAAAAATCCACGCTAGTCCCTCAAAAGGACTAAAATGGGTCCACTTTGAATTTCTTAGGGACCAAGAATAGCCTTTTTATTTGCTAGGGACTAAAGCGGGTATCATGAAATTTGATAAGGATCGAAAAGGGTATTTACTCTTAATTTTTTATTTTATTTTTTGATAACAATACTCTTAATTTTTTTATATAAATGGAAATGGAACACAGAATTTAATAGCAGAATCCACTCCTGCTGATAGTTTAGCACACTCTTTGTTGTTATTGTGGGGTCCTGAAGCACATGGAGATTTTACCCGTTGGTGTCAATTAGGTGGTCTATGGACTTTTGTTGCTCTCCACGGCGCTTTCGAATTAATCGGTTTCATGTTACGTCAATTTGAGCTTGCTCGATCTTTCCCCAAATCTCTTACTAAATATATTTTAATTTTTTGATCGGGTCAAATTACAAATTTTAGCCTGGGCCAAATTCTAATTTTAGACTTTGCCAAATTATAATTAATTATATAATTATACAAGTTAAGTACAATTTGTTAAAATTTAGCTCGGGCCGAGGCCTCACCTACCTAACACGTGGCTCCGCCACTGCTTTCAGTCTCACAAAGAGGTGAGACCCACTCCTTTATATTTTTTTGTTCGCTCTCTCTCTCCTCTTTTATCTTTTTCTTTCTCTGACTTAAAATGACACAACTTTATATCCTTTAAAATGATATACAGTTATTCCCTTTTATAATATTTAATTTTTTTTAATAGAATAATTGAGGATCAAATTTATAATCACTATAATATAAAATAATAATTTCACCTAACAACACAATCTTGCAAGTGAAGATCCGATAATAATTTTTATGTTATATCTCTAAGTGAATGAGGTAACTGTCATCGTTGGTCTTTACAGAAATAAACGTTTCTCCGTATAAAAAATGGGAAAATTATTTCTCCAGTCACCAGAGATAAAGTTATCTCTAGTGAACTCAAAACGACGTCGTGTTTTGGGTTATAAGATTAAAAAATTATAATGATAAAGACAAATATAACACTGCAATATATTAGAATTACAAAAACACCTTAATTTTCATCCCAAAACGACGTCGTTTTGAGCTCACCGGAGATAACTTTATCTACAGTGACTTAAGAGATCCTTTACCCATAAAAAATAGGGGCTAATGTTTCTTATGTTATAGAAAATAAAATTATCTACTATACTCATATAAAAGTTTATGAGATCAATGTGAGGAAGAGAGATAAAAAGAAAATATTGACCTCACACACTTTTATTGGATGTTTTGGAGATAAAATTACCTTATATAACTTGAGAAACATTAATCACATAAAAAAAAATTATCAATCGATTATATTATAAATGATAATAAATTTTTTTTTTAAATCGACCTACTTTTTAAATTATTTTTAGAAAGAACCAATTTTTTAAATTAATTTCATTCAGAACCAAATTATTTTATCAATTCAATAGAATCGAATCATATTTATTTTTAGAAACATGTGAAAAAATATATAAATCGAAATGAACTTCAGAACTTCCGGAGATTATTTTGTTCCTTGGTTGTATTTTGTTTTTTTTTTGTTTTTTCCTTAAAATTCAATATCTGCTCTAGTCAAGAAAATATTTTTCAAAATAAAGTTATTTTTAAAGTAAACAGGCATATATCCATATTTAAATTTTGGCTTTAATACTTTTACGGTCTCAACGTAGATAAGTTATCAAAATTAAGATGATACTGCCAGAGACTTTTACAGAGCATATCAAAATTAAATCATTCATAAAATGTTCTCTTCTTGGAGCATCATGTGTTAATGACAATGGTAGAGACTCAAAGGAATAACACAACAAATGACATCAGCCTTACCTGACAAAATCAAAAACTTGCCCAAAATGGAAAGAGGAATTAATAACTTAATGAGAAGTATCTAGATTCTGTATTGAGACATTAGATCATGGTTTATCTATATGAATTGTGGCATCAGAAAAGAGTATCCATCCTCCTACCTTAAACTAGAGGTATCATTTCCATCTGAAATGGAATTCTGCTACTGTCACTAAACTGAAATAACTTGATAATGCAGCAAATCTCTAGTAAAATTAACTGATGCTGAAAATACAACTCAAAGAAGATTGAGGAATCCAAACTAAAAGAACTCAAAGTCCAGATATTTACCCCCAGATTTCAAGTCATTACCTACCATCCTCTTACTATTGCTACCAACCCCAATAGTATCAACTGCTTCAAACTTTGCTGGTAGCTCATTTTCAACTGGTCTTGGAACTTCTGGTGGTGTGCTACACCTAATCAATGCCCAGTTCACACCTTCAAAGAAAGGGTGCTGTTTGATCTCAGTTGCACCCCTCTTCACCCCAAGACGGTGCTGTGGCTCCTTCACAAGCAAGCCCCCGATCAGATCACGACTAGCGTAACTGGTGGCTGGCGATTCAGGAAACCTGAGCTGCTGACCTACCACATTGAACAGTGTAGCACGGTTTCCTGATCCTTTGAAAGGTGTCTTACCATATAATAACTCATGCAAGAAAATTCCAAATGTCCACCAATCAACTGCACTTCCATGACCTTCTCCTTTGATAATTTCAGGTGCAAGGTATTCATGTGTGCCAACAAAGGACATGGACCGAGCCGTTGTAGGCTCGGCAACAAGCTCTGGAAGTGTGCTGGCTTGCATGCCAGGCTCAGATTTAGGCTTCCGCGACTTCTTATTTTTCTGAAGAAATATCCGAGGCATAAAACAGGAAGGTTGAATGCATACTGATGAAGGTTCAATACAAGCACCACCACCAATCCGTTTTGAGGGGTCACCATCATAACAAGTTCTGATAAGGGTAGGGGAAACAGCACATCTAAGAGAAAGATCAAAGTCTGAAAGCATTATGTGACCATCATCTCGGACCAGTACATTTTCAGGTTTAAGGTCTCGATACACAACTCCAAGCATGTGAAGATATTCAAGGGCCAAGAGGACCTCTGCAGCATAAAAGCTACATACAGAGAATGACATGTAATTTAGTCCACCCAGGAGAGAAAAAGTATATTAAAAAAAAAAAAAAACAGTCAACATGAAAACGAAATAAAAAAACAAAAAAAATATCATGGTCAATTAATTCAAATAATAAATTGGGTTGTTTTGACATCTTCCTATTGTTTCAGATTGCAAAGAGAAGCAACTCCCCCAAAATTCATTGTTATACAAAGGATTCTATCCATTTTCACATGTGTGCAAGATGCTAAGACATGCATTTGCATTTAATAAAAATGCAGATCACGGATCAGGATATTCATGTTTAATTGTGGGATTGCCACCGTGAAACAAGCACTCCAAAAATCAATCCTTCTCTGACTGTCCCAAGCTCTCTCAAAAGTAAAAACGCATAATTAACCCATGTACACACTCTACACATGAAGAAATTTCCCATATCATGACAGCCTCTTTAAACATGTAGACATGTGATTTCATGGATGTCTCAATGTTCAATTAATTTTCATCATTAAATAATGCAGTTGTATTTCATCATATGCCCAATTTGAGCACAAATTTAAGATCAATCTGTATCTGTTGCATAAATTTCCTTCTGACATTATCATAGCCATAGTTATATTCCCCATAACCTTTACAAAAATATGTCAAGTCACTTTTACCAGTTTCACTTCTGGTCTATGGTTGCTTTAGTATCTGACCAAACTAACCATTATTGATTTATTCTCTCTTATAAGGCCAATAATTTCAACCCAAACTCAGAGGAGGGGATTGAACCGAAATGTTCTCCTTAAAAATCTTCCACACAACGGTCGTGTCACTTTTACCCTCCCTTCTCTTTCTCTTCCTTACCTCCCACCCAAACATAGCATATATATTGTAGTTAGAAGCAATTGTTTTGGTACAAAGTTATGTATTGGTTTCAAACCTCCATGCCAACACTACCAAAAAAGAAAGTTACGCACAATTTTAATCTCTTCCATTCTTGCACAGAGGTAATTATTACTATTCAACAGAGATTAACGATCGAATCATTGGTTTTGCGAAGGAATAATAGGAAACGGAATATCAAAACAGCTGCCTATTGCCAAATCAGACATGTATCAATAATGCATGACATGAAAGAAATCAGAAAGTAGAAAATAATGTTCCTCTATTCATAATGGTTAAGAAAAATAGCTCACACTAGTAAAACTTTAGTGTTTACTTCAGGTGTCATAGATGAAGAAATATTAATTAAGCGAGAAGTCATTCAAGAAGCTAAATTTAACTTCCATGCTTCCCACTTTCTTTCATCTTCTTTTAAAGCCAGGAAAATTTTCATCACAAATCTCAAAAAGTGAAAAATTATGGAACATGCATGAAAAGGAGTAGGTAAATGCATAAATGACAATTGAATATGAACATAACCATGCATGAACACATAAGGATCACTGACTAGAAAAAGCAGATCTTTGTGATTTCAAGCACTTAACAAATAGTTTTGGTAAATGAATGTATGTTTATAAAGTAAAAAACATACCGCGCAGCATACTCTGAGAAATGTTTCCCCGGTTGCCGTTGCCTTAAAGTGTGTAGATCACCCCCTGGACAGTATTCCATTACCAAACAGGAGAATCTGTCAGTCTCAAAATGTGTATACAAAGTAGGCAGAAATGGATGATCCAGCAACTGCAATATCTCCCTTTCTGTCTGTGCCCGGATCAGCTTCTTTCTGCTTGCCAGGGATGCCTTGTCCATAACTTTAATTGCAAAACAACACCGAGTTGCACTCAGCTCTGAGAGATATACACTTCCAATATCACCACAACCAAGCAGTTTGAGTAACCTAAAATGACTCATGCCCAAAATTCCATCCCGTGCTCGGATGGCAAGGATAGCCTTCCACCTAGGATCATTTCCTTTGTGAGGCTTATTGGCACTACCAGTGATGTTAGTCCAGTTGCTATCTTCACTTAGGCCACTGCTACCACTTACTCGACTAGCACTAGTTTTTGCACTCTCAAGTGAATCCCCCCTTACACTACCTTTAGTACTATCACAATTCCGGTCTAAACTAAGCATGCCATCACTAGTGATTGCATCACTCTGATATGTACTTGCAACACTAGTAACAATGCTCATTGCTCTGACAACACCAATACTATCAATACTACTATGTGGACTGACATTGCCACTTGGAGGAAAAGAAGCATCCCAAACACATTCTTTCTCCTCAGAATCTGGGGAAAGGAGAGAGTTCTCAGTATTTTGAGATACGCGAGCACCTGAAGATGGTGAGGGTAAGCTCCCCATGTCATTTGATTCTTCAACCAGACTTTCTGCAGGAGAAACAACAGCCAGGCTTGGTTTCTTGGTGGGAACACGAATTGAAAGATCTTCCAAGAAAGGACCCTTCAGGGACATGCTCTTCATTAAGCATACAGCCTCAGATTTGTTTTGACCTATGGGAACATAAACCGCTCTCATGAGATCAGTATCAACAGGTTCTGGGGGATGACTAGCACCAGCAAATGAACTTGGACTAGTTTCTCCAGAAAAATCATTGCTGCCCTTCAGTGTCTCAATATCAGGCATAAGTTCTTCTTGTTCTGGCAAAGAGGCCTTTCCTTTCCATGTTCTTGTAGGTGCAGGAGAGACAGGTTCTTGAGAGGATCGGGTATCGAATCCCATATCTTCTCTAACCAAAACTATCTGCGCATTTGATAACTGTGCCACTTCTCTGATGGAGGCCAGACGTGTCATAGGGCCATCCCGTGCTTTCAAAAACTGATTCACTTCTCTTGCTGACATCCCACGCACACTTGAAACATCCTGCACAGTTAGTCTTTGACCAGCTTCTCTTATTGCAGTTGTGTGTGCATTAGATACCTCAACAAGAACAGGCAAGGTCCTAGGAAGTGCCTTTGGCTCTGCAACCCTCTCCATGTTCCAATATCACATATCATCAAATAAAGACTGCTAGTTAAGAAAACCCTGCAAAAAGACCAAAGGGCTAATTAATAGGAGCTTCACTTAGCTTGAGTTAAGTTCGCTTTTAATAAATAATCAATTATCATTAAATAACAGGATCTATTTCAAACAAGTTTAAGTGGAATAAGCTGGGAACTATCAAACAGAAAAGAATATGGAATGAGAGAATCAAGCAGTCATACTTTTCTAAGTAGTGTGGGTTGTTGAAAGCATAAGCACCATTATAAATTATATCAATATAGGAATAACAAATTTAGGGGGTGTTTGGTACAAGGAATTTTTTAGAATTCCTGGGAAATTGATAGTGGTAAACTGGTAATCTTATTTATAAATGTTTGGTACAAGACTTTTAAAAATTTTCCGTAAATCTGGTTTTCCCGGAATTTTATTTTATGTGTAATTTGTTTTGAAAAAACCATCTAGGAATACCATTCAGGGTGGTATTCTAGGATTTATATGACAAGGAAAAATTTAATACAACTAAAAGAAAATTAACCCAATATTCCCGGAGATATATGTTAGTCTACCAAACAACTTTTTGGTAACATTCCCGTAAAACTCATTTTCTAATCATATTCATGAAAATCGTGTTTTTTTCTCTTTTATGCCAAACGCTCTCTTAGAAAACTCAATTAGAAGCTTGAAGCCTCATGCACCAGAAACCATAGACATCATCCACCACAAAGCCTTGTGTAAAATTAATTTCCCAAGCTCTGGATACATAGGAGCTTAAATTATTCAATTTTGGAAAATTGACTTGAAAAAGAGAGATCACAGTTAATCAAAGCAAAAATAATGAAATAGAGGAATGTAATTTAGCTTGAAGATTGCTGATAACAGATATAATCAGTCAAAGCCTCATCGACCCATCAATTAGATAACCTTAAAATACAAAGCCTTCGAGCAAAAACCCTCAATTTCCGATGTAATAAGAAATACACAGAACATATAGGAAAAGAAAAAGAAAGAAGGAAGGGTAAAAAACCAAAAAAGGGGCAACAAGAACCAGCAAGGTAGAGATGTGTCAAAATGCAAAAATTCCCTACATTCTCTTCTATTTCCATTGCAAGACTATCACTTAAAACACTTTTAAGAAAAAAAAACAAAACAGAGGAAAAACACAAAGAATCTGAAACAAACAAAAAATGGTGAAACAAAAAGAGATCTAGGCACCGAAAAACAAATGAAGAATAACAAGAGGAAGGGACAAAGAACAATGAAGAAGAAAAAACCTTAATTTCCCCTCTAGTTTCTCTGTATTGTCTCCTTAACTCAGAGCTTCTTCAGTTTTATTTTTATTTCACTCCACAGAACACACTCAGAGTCTCTCTATGAAGTACAATGGTGAGAGAAGAGAAGAAGATGAAGCAAAAACACAAAAACAAAAACAAAAGTTTGAGGAGCAATGCTTTAGGAGAGTAGTTTCGCACTGTCTTTTGACTGACTAAGGAAAAAGTGTCATGGGAGATGGTTATTGTTAGCTTTTCTTTTCTTTTCTTTTTTTAGTTTTTGAATGAATGGAAAGAAATTATTGATTGATGGCTACATGCTAATTGTACTGTGTACACTTTGTTAGCCAAAAGCGTGTGAAAGAGTGAAAGTGGGGCCATATGCGTTTTTTTTATAAAATAATTATTTTTTAAAATATTAAACTAATGCGGTCAACTTTACATGTTAATTGTACGGAATAATTTATCCACGATCCTGTATGTTGATGATACGATATTCTTTTGATTCCTATACATTGATAATATGAGATTTTTATTTTTTTTAGAGATATTTCAATTAATTCATTACTTCGTGATTAATTTGATTCAGAGCGGGTTCTAAAATTAATATTTTAAACCTCTCGTATATAAATAAGTTATTCATATAAATTATTTATATACGATTTAATGTAGGCAAAATCGCGATAAACATTAAGTACAATACACGGGACTTAAAGAATCTTGTAGCAAAAAAAAATTAATTTATTATTCTTTAAATAAAAAATTATGAATTTATGGTAATTTTAAAAATAATTATATATTTATTGCACAACATCACGCCCAATTTGGGCATCATCAATCACGTCTAATTTGGGCGTCACGCAAGAGACAATCACGCGTAATTTAGGCGTCACTTATCAGGTGTTGACACGTGTCACTTCTTTTATCCAAAAAAAAATAATAACAATTTAATCGTAAAACTTCTGAATGTCATAACTCTTACCTCGGGTATCCGAATCAGGTAGTTTTTTTTTATTCCATATAACTTCTCGATATCTACATAATGACACCTCATTTGTCATATTTTATCTCTCACAAACATAATTTGAATTTGCAACAATACGACTTTATCTTATAATCGTTAGATTGTGACCCAATAAATTAATAATTAATAATTAATTAATAAGTGTGACCCAATAAATTATAATCGTTAGATGGACAAAAATTAATATTTAAGATTTAGTAGTAACAAGTAATAAGAAAAAAAGTAGTAATTATAACAATAAATTAGGTGTGATATTATACAATAAATGTGTAATTATTTTCAAAATTGTCATAAATTTGTAATTTTTTATTTAAGAAACAATAAATTAATTTTTTTTGCCGAATCATAAGGCTTATCACATATTGTCATCGTCCAAAATTGACCGTATTAATTTTAAAATAATCTTTTTAAAACAATTGAATAAATACTTTTTTTGGTATTAAACACATTTGTTTCGTCAAAAAAAAATCCAATATCATTTGAAGGACCACAAAATCTAATATTAAAAATAGTAACAAAGAATATTAATTCAAATATATGGAAAGAAAATTAGAGGAGATTGCGCCTACTAACTTGGTGCAATAAAGAAGAGTAAAACTTGTCTACAGCTCAGGAAAATCTCAGCGGCTACATGTTTTTTATCAGGATTTCCGAAAACTGAATTTTTTGAAATTTTAAATTTATAAAATATTATTGTAAACTGAATTTTTTTTGTTCTATATTACGTTATTTGGATATACATTGAATTTATGAATTTTTGTGGAATTATTAATGTTGTTGATTGTATATTTTATTTGGATAAATTTTTATTGTCTTTTTTTTACAGACTAAATCAAGTTTTTATTTTTTGTAAATAAGACAGGCCGTAGATCGATAATTATATTTATAACAAGCAACAGACTAGAACAGATTGACATATTTAAACATAGGCTTAGCCTTTTAAGATCAAAATCTGGCTTAATTATACCCGTTAACACCCCTACTGATACTAATAGTAATGATAATATTAGTCTTAATGATTGATGAGTAGGAAAATAACTGATTTGCACTTTAATTATTTAGGTATTTTGTTTATTGAATCCTTTCTTGAATTTGGATTTATATGATATTAATTATATTATATATTTTTAAATTATTTTTTAGTATATTTTTGTATATTACGATTTGATATATTCACGATACAAAAAATGGGCCAAAGTATACACGATATATGTTGTGATTCAATAACCTTGCATTAGACATATATAAAATAATAAGTAATTAAAATTTATTTTAAATCTTAATCCTTTTCATAAACACATGACTCATGTCGTATGGATCATAAATCTAATTGAAACCAAAATTTTAAAATCAACCCATTGAATATGTATGAATGATTTGGATTTGTAAGACCAAGGAAAAACAAAGGGCATATATATTCATTTTTTTTCACACTATTTAATTTGAGTTTTTTTAGTATTCACTTATTAAATTAAATTGTATATAGTAAATTGTGTTGTAAATCGTAATATTCACTATATATACTTGATCAATGATATTTATTTATCAATCTTACTTAGTTACTTATAATAAGTTAATATTTCCATATGTAATTATTAATTCTTAATTACTAAATATTACATAAATAAATTATTTTTAATTTTTTATTTCAAATATATGTTTCTTATTTAATTTATTCTCTTTAATTTGTAAACCAAGATTTTTTTCAATATAATTAAGGACATAGTACATTGAACAGAAATGGACTTATCACGCATGCGCGCGTGCATGATGGCATTGTCAAGTAGCAATGCAGATTTGCAGTCCAACGAATCAGAGACACTGAAAGGAGTAATGTAAAGTAGAATTATATCCCTGGTGTCACATAAATCAAATTTCTTGTAAGGCTAAGAAAAATATAAGTTATATAATATTAAAAAAATAAGAAGAAGCATTATTTAGTACATTAATCTTGTCTTTTTCTTAAAATGATAAAAAAATTAATTCATTTAATATGAAGGATATAAATCTCAATTTAAAATGGAAAAAAGACTTTTCATAGCCACCCTCATATTAATGTCTGTGTCAGTTTTTTTTTTCAAGGTGAAATAATACCCAAAAAAAATGGTGCAATAAGCAGACAAGGATGAAGCCAACGAGTGGTAATCTGCTACAGTGTTCATCTGCAAACAGTACTAGTGGCCCGTCCTGTAGCCGCTTCGCGACAATAGGCATTTAAAATAAGGGATTTATTAATCTGAGATATGTTATAAAATCATGTGGGTCTCATTATTTTCTAAAAAAGAAAAAAAGAAATGACATGACTTTTCATGTCTTACTGACTTGAGATAATTATTTTCAGCAACATACGATAATTTAAATTCTTAAAATAAAGAGAAAAGTATTTGTTCTCTTAAATTATATAATTTGTTATTTTATTTTTTTAAAGAAGTAAAATTCATACATTTTTATTTGTCAACTCTCTCGCATAGTCGCATCTCTAATATGTCTTTTTCTCTCACTTAAAATGACACAATTTCATATTTTTTATAGTGACACATATTTTCCTGTAAATTAAATCCATATGAAATAGGTCGACTCGTAAATATGTAGATTCAACATATAAAAGAAGGGTTTCATTTCTCTTATATTATAAGAAGAATTTTATCTCCTATTCTCACTTCAATTTTCGTATTCAATTTTTTCTTTTTTCTTTTTTAAGAATTAAAGTTTGTCTCACTATTTGTCCTGAGAGTAAAAGAAAATATCTTATGTGACATAAAACAAATAAAACCCATAAAAAGAATTTTATGTCCTAATTTTTAAATAATTTTTTTTTTTAAATTTGAGCCTGCTATATTTTACTTTATGCAATAAATCAAATTTGATTTAATATAAACTTAGGTCATAGATTCCATTTACCATGCTAACCGTATCTAGACGTGCCAATGAGCCGTGACTTATAGATTGGATATATTTTTTAATAAAAAAAGACCCTTTTTGTATTAAAAAAAGACTATTTTAAATGAAGTTATGACCCTCAGTTACGACTTATAGTTAATTATTTTTTCGTTATATTATTAAAATGAAGCTGCTTTTATGCGCGCAACATCATAAATACAATAATTTACATTTTTTATTATTATTTTAAGTGAAATCATTGATATCAACTATGATTTATACGAAGATTTGTTTTTGTATATTATTTAAGAAAAAAATTACTTTCATGTTATAAGAAAATAATTTTATTTCTTACACATTATTTAAAAATTAAGTTACATTTTATTTTTTTAAGTGATGGATTTCATCATTTTGTATCTATGATAGGATATAAGTATATAACATCTCTCCTACAATATGAGAATAGACAAACACATTATTTAAGACTTTTTGACCACTGTAGCCCTTTATTAGTAATTATTTACCGAATTGCCATCGCTTGTAGACTATTACGAAAATTTAACCCTCCAGAAAAAACATAACACCAATCTGCCCCTGTTTGACCGTTGACCACGCAATGTACCCGGGTACCCCCATCCATACCCGGGTATTTTTCAAAAAAATCAATGCTACCCGGGTATGTAAGGGGTACCCGGGTATTGTTCTTCGTTCTGCAGATTTCTTGAATTATTTACCCGGGTAGGCATGGGGGTACCCGGGTAGATTTCGCGAATAGGGTTTTTGAAAGGCCAGCAGCCCTCATTTGAGAAACCCACAAGGGGTACCCGGGTAGAGAGCTGCTGGAGTGCGTTTTTGGAGATTTTGTGAGCACGTTTGATCGATCATCTCAAGACTTTATCATCTTCCTTGGTGCGTGGTAAGGGTTCTTTGTACCGATTGTTTTTCAATAATGTTTTTTTTTCGTTTGAATTTGTGATGAATCTGTGAGCATTTTTTTTTCAATAATATTCTGAGTTTGATGTATTGGATATGGAATAGCATTGTGAATTTTCGTATTGTGTATTGAGAATTTTCATTTTTAAATAGCATTTTTTTTGTTGCCAATAAAAAAACCCAAACCCTAACCTTAACCCTGACCCTGATCCTGACCCTGACCCTGACCTGACCCTAACCCTAACCCTATATAATGATGAAGACTGACCAGCATCAACTTCCACATATATCTCAATCATTTTTAATACTTTCCACCCAACATACGCATCTGTGATGAACTCCACATCTTCATCATCATTGATATCATTACCAATGTAATATATTGTGTCCTTATCCACTACAGTCTCTAACCTGTCTATCATGCGGGGATGGAATTGATGCCTTCTGACCCCATTTTTTGGAGAATTCTCTCCTTCAATTCATTGCATGTAATGCCCACTTTGATTTTCATCGTTTTTGTTTTTCCTTCAAATTGGACACCGTATGGACCTTCAAAATGCCTCCCATTGTAGTAAATAACTATAGGAACCATGTTAGGACTTGAACTCATCTTTGACACGAAAATTTGGGTCTAGGATTTGGGTTTTGATATTGGTTCGGAATTTTTAACACAAAATGGGAATGTGGAGGTGTAATGCCAATGTCCTACCACGACTAAGCTATTAGAGATGATGACCTCAAATATATGTGTGATGTGAAGGGAGAGAGTGAGAGAGATTTGGGGGAAAAAACATCAAATTCACAAAAATGGCCGAAACCCTGGATATTGGGGTTTCTGGCCGCAATCTACCCGGGTACCCCCTTGCCTACCCGGGTAAATAATTCAAGAAATCTGCAGAACGAAGAACAATACCCGGGTACCCCCTTACATACCCGGGTAGCATTGATTTTTTTGAAAAATACCCGGGTACGGATGGGGGTACCCGGGTACATTGCGTGGTCAACGGTCAAACAGGGGCAGATTGGTGTCATGTTTTTCTGGAGGGTTAAATTTTCGTAATAGTCTACAAGTGAGGGCAATTCGGTAAATAATTACTAATAAAGAGCTACAGTGGTTAAAAAACCTAGAAATCCATACTATCTCGCTTGATTATCAGAATTACCTACCTCATCGTCTCACACTACTTCTCTTGGCTAAATTAACTTATAGGAAAACTTCACCCAATGCCTTTATGATTTGTTTCAGAATCATTTATATTCCTGTGATCTTTTTCTTATCACATATACTCATGTGTTTTGTAAAAAATAAAAACTCACGGGGCATATGTGATAAAAAACATATCCTTTTACAAACCATAGGAGTATATCTGATAAGAAAACACCATATGGGCATAGATGATTCTGAAAAAAATCACGGGACCTTGATGAACTTTTCCCTAACTTATCTGATCTGTTATAACAAGAGTTTTGTTATCCAAATCGAATGATTTTACTAAATCATTTGCCACAATACATCACAGTCAGTGATTAGAGGAGCATCGTGTTTATACACATTTTCCACTTTGTCAGCACATTCGCTAGACAACACCTGTGCCTGTATTTATGTGAATACGAAATGAATCATGTTAATAGAAAAACATGAAATGATGATACGAGAAAATTACAATCATATATAAAGATAAATTTTATTATTTTTATTCTCTTTTTTTATTACCATACATCTATTTTCGTATGGTTATGTTTTTTTATTTATCATATCCCCGCCTTATGTTGTGCTCAAAGATAACCACCAACCTTTTAGAGTTTTGTCACGTGAGGAAGTGTATTCTTCACGGTAATTGTGGTCCTTTGTAGAGATTAAGTAGAATGAAATAAAGTTTCAATCATATTATTTATGGGTTTTATAAGAGTTATGTTGTAGGAAAAAATATTTGTGTTATGTTATAGAGATTCGTTTTGCGCGCCAATTTTTTTTTGCTGCGGGTCCCACAAAATGTTGTGAGTGTAGGAAACTTGTTCTGATCATGTTAAATTATAGATGATAAACCCATTATTTATATGTTTCAATAAATTTATAATTTTCATATCATTTTTATCCCAGACACATCATTTAGCAAGTTTGCAAACGATTAAAGTATAATTTTATAATTAAAAACATAAAGAATAAGCTAGTTCAATACATCTTTTATCTTCAATTTGACTGAAAAGAGAAATAAAGAAGATAAAGGAGGATGGATACTCCATTTATATTCGTTTTCATCTCATTTTAAAATTCAAATAATGACATCTTTGTTTTTTTTTAATTCCATTCTCATTCTTTCTATCCTTTTTCAATGAATATGGGTAAGTCTTATATCTATTCGCACATACAAAATACAGATTTAGAAAAGACAAGTCTAATAACCTATAATTATAGGTCAAAATGGACAATATCATAGGAGAATATTAATTTATAAAAACAAAGCCTAGTTAAAGTGGCAAAAGTATAAGTGGATGATGCTAAGAGGCTACCTTTTGTGGCGCATATTAATTGGACTATAGAGAAGACACGTTATGTTCAAAATGAGGTATTTTAATCCCATGAAGGCATTCATAGTGATGAAAATGATTAGCTTAGTATTTTATCATTAAAACAAGAAACTCACCCCCACATTTCCAAAAAGTAATAGTTTTGTGATTTTTTTATTTTTTTTTTAAATAAAATTGTGAGGGGTTCGCACTTTGTTGCTCCTTGCTTTTTGAAAAGTTGGCAAATTAGATGTTTGAAAAGTGAGGGCCTGGGGTATTGGAATTAGGAAAAGGAAAAATAAGGCATTCAAAGGTTGGCTCTTCATGAATCATGATTCCTTTCATATATGAAATTTGGTCCACCAACGAACCTTTTCTCATATGATGTGTTCTCGATTATTTACTAGTTAATGGCGCACTAATTACGTAAGATAGGTTAACTTTTTAAAAAATAATTGTAGGTTTTAATTTTAATTTATATATTTTTGTTGGTTAAGGAAATTAAAAAAAACAAATATTAGTAATTATCGCCGAGAACAAGAAGGTAAAAGTATTTAAAAAAGAAGAATTGCCACCAAAATATATATAAACTAATATTATTTTAAAAAATTATAAAGAAAATAATTTACAAAGATCAAATTAACTTTCATTTTGTTTTTTTGTTAACTCTATTTAACTTTCTATTGTATATTTTATTTTTCAATTCTTTTTTATATTTTTTATATTTTTATATTGGGCTTATCTAGTCTCATGTTGCATGAAAAAATGAATCTTATGTCATAGACACGTGGTGGTGGGGCCCACCACCTAAAAGATAAAGAAAAGAAAAAAATTGCACAATTATCGAAAGATGGAAAACTTACCTGATTAAACATGAAAATAGTTTTTTCCTTTTATATTTTACTCAAAAACAAAAAACTTTTCAAAGATAACATAACCCAAGAAAAGAAAATACCTAACAAATATAAATAAATAAGGGAAAATGTATCTAATGTTATTTTAGATAATTTGGTCTAATGTTCACTGAAATGACGTCGTTTTGAGTTAAAAAATTAGAATGATAAAGATTATTATAAGCCTGAAATAAATTAAGATTACAAACATACCATAATTTCCATCCCAAGACGATGTCGTTTTGGTGAACATTAGACAAGATTATCTAAAGTAACTTTATAAAAAAAACAAACCCAAATAGATAAGCTTTAACTTACGAAAATAAAACCTTGACCCACTAAACAAATCTAAGCCCAGCATCTAAAACCTTGTTCCACCAAAAAATGAAAAGACCTGGATTGCTTACTGAAGCCCAATACCTAATCCCCCAAAATCGATCTTTTGCAGTCAAAGTAAAACAACACGCTTGTGTTTATCAAAAAAAGAAAAAAACACGCTTGAAAAAAAATAAAAAATATGGTGCAAATGGTTTATGTATGTTCTAATTGGTGATGGGCTTAAGTTCATTTCCTATTATTGGAAGGAATCAAATATAAATGGTAAGCGATTTATAAGTCTATTATAAATTCTCAATAAAACTTCTCTCACCATAAACTAATTTTTTTATTTATTAAAAATGCAAATTACTTTGTTGGGACACATATTTACGAGAGGGTTGCGTGCATAGGTCCTATTTTTTTTTTTTTCGCTAGATAATTGAGTAAGTGGGGCTAAAATATGTGTTCAATCATTTACATTTTTAATTCTAAGATCTATCCTGAATCAAACTAATCAAAAAGCGATAAATCGATTGAAATATCTCTAAAAAAAACAAAGTCAGAAAAAAAGGAGGGATAACAAACCACAGGCATGAAGCTCACGCTTTTTCGCTGAAGAACAAGAGAAGGGGAAAAAGGTGAAGAATTTCTATAATTTGTTCGTCATTGAGATCTTCTAACCTGGTGATGCTTTTAGTTATATATAATAGGATCCTAGTGATGCCTATAGTTATGCATAATAGGATGATGCTTATAGTTACGTATAATAGGATGCTGGTGATGCCTTTTTATCTATATTATCTATTACTTTTAATTTCTAAGATAAAATTATTTGTTTATAGACATAATTAGTTACCCGAATAATTTTTTTGTTGTTGTTATTTACTCTTTTTATATCATTTACTTCGGATAGATAAAACATTGTTATTTGTTAACTACTATTTAAAAAATTATGGATTTTTTCTTATGAAGTTATAAGGGGGCTTTTATAATATTTGATAGCTTAGAACCTTTGATTCCAGATTCCAGACTGCATGTTAATCCAATAGCCCAATTTCACCGGATAGAAAGTTTACATCATATATGTAGTTGTTAAATGAAAAATCTATAAATTATAAAAAACTTATAACAACACTACCAATTTACTAAAAAATAACTGCTTTCGATATGGAAACTTGATAATCTCATTTGTTTTCAACTTGAAAAGGGACCCCTTAACACGATGGGAACAAAGCCGGGGGTTCGCTTTGTTAAAATCATTTAGATTTTGGGACGGTATATACAGACTATAGAGAAAAAAATTAATTTCTGTTTTTATTAATTAGAAACCTAAAAATAAGAAAATAAATTATAAAATATAAAGAAATAAGTAAAATTCTTCTAAAGTAACATAAACTATTACAATAGGGTCTCCATCTTCTTCTCTCATTGCGGAAGATATTTTTTGCACCAACCAATTAATATTATATCTTACCGTTAAGAGATAGTTGTAATATTAAAATTATTTTCTCTCTCCCATGTCAGCCCAGAGTCTCGTGAGTAAAGAGAAAAAAAATAGTTTTTAAAATTATAACTTTTAAAATTATAATTAGGGAGAGGTTACAACCTATTTTCCTTTATAATCTCTTACAACCAATATCTTAATTGTTGATTTCCACCAATCAACGGTTAAGATTTATTCGAATTAATAATTAATTAATAAATTTTATTGGCGAAAATCTTAACCGTTGATTGACGGAAATCAACGGTTAAGATATTGATTGTAAGAGGTTGTAAAGGAAAATAGGTTGTAAGTATAACCTTCCCCTTATAATTATATCTTACTAATTGGTTGCTGCAACAAAAAATCTCTTCTCCCATATAGGAGAAGTACATTTCACATTACAATATTCATGAATGAATCATAATTACCGCTCTAGGTAGGATTGTAATCAGCACGTACAGCACAAGCCAAAGGTTGAGCTTGAAGGTGGAGGTGGTGGGGCTTGATATGAGTGAGATTGATGATGTGCTGGTTTGGTTGTGGAGCAATGACTACTTGACTTTTAGCTTGGGTTTCGATTTGTGGTTGTTGCTGCTCGTTTTGGTGAATAGCTTTACGAGAGTTAGGTTTGCATCCCTTGACGAGAGTTAGGTTTGCTCGTTTTGGTGTTCTTAAATGCAATGGTATGGAATAAAGTTCTAGGAGGAATCACCATCTGTATATCTCAAAAATGGTTGAAGAGAGGGAAAATGTGTGAGGAGACGCTAACTCAATATTTCAGCAAGAAACAACTAAAGTGATAAATGTCAGGCAGGTTCACGGGAGAGTCCGTGGCGGGGAGTCATCACTAATGAGTTAAGCTACTCCAATACATTAAGTGGGTCTGACACTACATCTTAACCCAAAATCTTAAGTCATTGGGTTCATGGGTCCATCCACTTATATACTCTTCACTTAGCTCATTACCAACCAATATGGGACTTCATCACACTTAAATATCCTAACAATCTCCCCCTTAAGTGTGAAACCTCCTTAACCGAGTACCCCAAGCAATCCGCCTCCTAACGAATCATCAGGCTAGCTCGAGCACAACCCGACTCTGATACCATTGTTAGGCGGGTCCTAGGGGAAGCCTGTGGCGGGGAGCCATCACCAATGAGCTAAGTTACTCCAATACACCAAGTGGGTCCGACACCACATCTCAACCCAAAACCTTAAAGCATTGGGTTCATGGGCCCATCCACTTATATTCTCTTCACTTAGTCCATTACCAACCAATGTGGGACTCATCACACTTGAATATCCTAACAATAAATGCAATATGTCTTTTCAATTGATAAAAAAATGTATATATTGATGGGAACTCAGTTCCCTCAAACTCGGCTAGGAAGCCTTTTGTGTGGAAGTCAATCAACAAGATCCGGATCTCGGCAATACCTCGGCCTGAATATCACCAGTCGGACTGCGCAGCGGAAAAATCAGAAACTCAAAGGGGAGAGAGAAGAACACAACCAGATTTTAACGTGCGAAAACCTTCTCCAATGAAGAAGTAAAAACCCACGGGACCTAGTCCAGATCAAAAATCCACTATGAAAATAATGGTTACAAAGAATCAAATATACCAATGTGGTGATTAACTCAACCTCTCCAACAATGGTGATAATCAAACTACCCTAAAGATCTCTCAAACTCTCTTTAGAGATCTCTCGAATGCAGAGCATAAAGCTTTGCTCAAACAATCACAAATTTTTTTCAAATCTTCTCTCTCAATCTCACCTTAATCTCCATCCCCAACTAATGAAAATTTATAGAGGAGGTGAAATCAGGGTTAGGGGTATTTTAGAAAAATCTCTCAAATGAGCTTTAGCATTAAAGGAGGGCCCAACACTTTAATAACGAAAGTAAGGTGAGCTAGAACTATTTTGACCATTGACTCATTATTAGGGTGAGGCAGCGGAAAATATCTTTTGTATTCCAGGACCACAATGATTTGGTGCTCCTCTCACAACATTAATTTTTTCTTTCATTTTTTACTCCTATTATTTTTTCTATTTCTCAATTTTACCCATCATTTATACTAAGGAACACCTAAAAAATAATAGTTCCGATCCATAATAAATTCTCTCAGAGCAGTGAACCACTATATAGTGTGATGAACTCTGGAGGGAGTGAAAAGATCCTCCACTATCATATTTAAGGTTCTAACTATGAAAAGACAAGGCAATAATCATTACATGAGCCTCTAAAGGTCTACTCATAATTTTGGACGGTGAGGCCGTCCATAACAAACTCTTTGTTATGGGATGAGATTTCTGCTTTCCCCATCGCCAATACCATAAGATAATCGAGCATTCCAGAAAAAAAAAAAAAAAAATAGCTAATGATAAAGCAAAGGTGAAACGGAGGCAGTTTTCAAATGACGATTGACAAAGTGATATGGGACTATGAAGAGCATTTACAGTTGCACAAAAACTAAATATAAAATAACGAAGGTGTTCTGCCTGAGGTAGATGTGTCCAACCGAAAGTCAGATGATTGATATTGGATCTAATATTTTTTCTCTAGATATCTATGAATTAGGTATTTTGGGAGCAGTGGATCACGACACACTATATAAGGGCCTTAGCCAGAAGGGTGTGTGTGCACTATTGTGATTGCATAAATAAGATTAGAGATGCGATATTTAGTTCCTATTTTTAGTGCTTATCTTTGAGCTTGCATAGTTTGGACCTCGTGCGAGTGTGAGCCTTAGCTAGGTCCATGACAAAAGTAAAAATGATTTTTGCTTCAAAAGCAGGAATTATTATCT
The DNA here is from genome assembly GCA_032173675.1 of Gastrolobium villosum. Classification (NCBI taxonomy): domain Eukaryota; kingdom Viridiplantae; phylum Streptophyta; class Magnoliopsida; order Fabales; family Fabaceae; genus Gastrolobium; species Gastrolobium villosum. The sequence continues at coordinate 21,240 of JAVKPL010000580.1, forward strand.
GCCATATAGACAAATAATTTCTGCTTTTGAAGCAAAAATTATTTTTCCAATAATAAATGTCAATACCAAAACGAATTAAGATCAAGACACTGCAAATTGTACATATCTAATCTTCAACACACCACGTGGTCTGTGCAACTTTCTACTTTCAATTGTAAGGGCCGTTGTCCGTTATTGTCCGCATTAGCTGTCAGCCTCAATTAGCACACCATCTAGTCTCTGTGGAAATGAAAGATAATAGAAATTGATGTTGAGAGAGCATCTCACTGGGTGTCACTGATCTTACCCCACCATTGACTTTGATGGATATTGAAGAATTCAACACACGTAATTGCCTCACAAAATAATTTTATGTAATGTTAGTTATTTCAACTGTTTTTTTTTTTTTTTTATTATTACCTATTTCATAAACGATACATATGATTTTATGTGTTGGTTACATATAATGAAAGAATGAGTTACTAATATTTATTTATTTATTAAATGAACAATATTTTGTAACCTATTTAGCAAATAACAATTTTTTTGGGGGGAATAATATTTCTCCTGTAAGATTGAGATAACTTTATATACTGCACTCACATGACAGTTGATGGGATCCTAAGAAAAAATGAGAGAATGAAAAAAAGAGAATTTCATTCATTTTTATGTGAGCTCAGAAAATAAAATTGTTTACATCTTGCAGGAGAAACATTATTTCCATAAATGAAAGACAACCTAATTTTATGATGTATTGTCACTTTTTTTTCCCTAACAAATGAAAGACAACCTAACTTTATAAGATCCTACACCAGTGTCACATATGGAAGAATTATAATAACCTATTAAAAATGATGTTTAAATCTCATCTTAAATGTCTGCATGTAAAGATTCCTGGAAACCAAATACTAAGCAATAAGGATCACCCAATAAACTCCTTACTACTTCCCAAAAAATTCACATTAAGATATACAAGTATACAACCTCAACGAAAAAAACAAAACTTGAAATAAAAAAAAATAAAAAAAAAAAAATTTTGCATGCAAATCAAAGGATTACAACATGATAAAATATTTCTCATGCAACATGTGAGAAGTGTTTTTTCCTTAATATATATACACAACACAATTTATATGAAGAAAGAAAAAATTGATAATGGAACCTGAAAGCACAAAGCGTATAATTTATTGATATATTAAAAATTGCAATCCTCTGATACAATAAACAAAGAAAATTCTCTATACAATAAGAACATTCCCATTCCCATCAAAATAGGTGGAACCACAAAATTCTTCATATTTACATTTCAAAATATAACTAAAAATGGCAAAGAGCAATAAGAGTTTGCGGCCAAAAAAAATCCCTGCCCTTATGAAGAACTTAGATCCCAAGCAGAACAAATAATTTACCTAGTTGATGGCATATGAACGGTTACATACTGAACCAAGAGCCTCAGTGAACAAGGAAGAAAAACTGGTCAGTGCCTGAAACACTCCAGGCAAACCTGTCTGTAAATGGTTGAGTGTCATAGCTCTTGTAACCTCAACAGATTTTGAATGCTTCAGCATTTCATCTTCAACGCGCCTTTGGCAGGTTGCAAGTTCCAATTTTTTCTCAGCAAGTGGGTCACGTGCATCCAAGCCTTGTCCATTATCAGGTGCAGAATCTGGAAGGCCAATGCCTACCATAGAATATGAGTGGTAAAACTTCCTTTCTATAGTTCTAAGAGATGAAGCCTTTTTCTCAAGTTCCTTGGAAGCAGTCTCGGTTCTTTTTTTGATCTTGAGCTCTTCAACTTGCTTGGTAGATATCACATGGACAACATTGATAAAGCTCTTGATGGCTTCAGATGCAACTGTGTCTGGGACACGGTCTAGCGCCAGCTTCCATTCATCAAAAAACAGATACACATCAGATGGTTCCCTGTTGTTGTTGTTGTTGATGTTATCGTTATTGACTGGAATGAGGCTGAGCTTAAACCAGCCATGTAAGGACAGGATAAACTCGCGCTGAAATTTTATAAGGCGACAAAAACTGGAATGCCAAACTGACAACGCCGATTCGAGATCGCGAGTTGCCTGCCTGTGCAGTTCAGAAGTTGAGAAACCTCTTGAGGATCTGTTCACGAGGCCACGGACTTGCTGCACTATGTGGCTTTGAACTTCATGGTACTGGTGCATTGATCTCCACATGTACATGATTCTGCATTTGACATATCACAAAACATAAGACAATTGCCGTGAGCAGCCATCCCCCATTTTTAATTCAGACCAAAATAAAGAGGTAAACAATATTTGCACTGAGACAATTTCTTAAGGTAAAATTCTGGCACCTTCGCACCCAGCTGTTTCAGAAGTGAGGGAAACAATTCTCTAAGTCATTACAAGATTTTGCCAACACCAATGAATAATAGATAATTCTATCCTCAGAGTTGTGATTGTCCAACTTTATTCTCATGTCATGCACCTATTTTTTATATGCATTGACTCCACTAAATAATCACCTGCCACATTGAAGGTTTACACAGATTGTGGCAACTTTTTGCCACCATGTGGTGAAGGTAGTTGACACTTGACAATGGCAGCAAAGTTTATATCATGCATATCAATCTCATAAAATTTACCGTCGACCCCAACTAGTTTGGATTAAATGTGATGTTAATGTTGACATCAAGCGCATAAAATCTTACATTAATCAATGATGTTTTTTTGCACTCCATCAAAATGTTTAAAAATTAAAGTATAATATACTTTTCAAGTAAAAAAATATCAACCATTAGATCACAAATGTAATCTTGTTTAGATTTTCTGGACTTTCACATGCAATATCTTTTTTTTTTGGTAATCTGACATGCAATATCTTTTGGTTATATATCAACATTGCATTATCAAAATCATCTTTCATAAAAAGTTATTGAGTGGTGTAATTGTGACAAATCTTACACTAGCACAAACTGATCCCTACCTTATATAAAGTTAAATTGCAACTACATAATTAATAGCAACTAAGATGCTTCATCAATCCTCTGGTTTAATATATTGTGGCAAAATTGCCCCAAATTGATTATATGTAACAATGAAGTAAACGGATGAATAACAGTAACAGCAACAATATATTTATTTTGTTCAATTTATAGCACCCAGCAACCATTCAAAGAGTCTAGAAACAGATAATGAGTGTTTATCATCATACCCAAGTTACCGTAACATACCTAACTCCATCAATAAATTACTTTTGCTCAAATGGAGCCTAATAGAGACAAATAACATTTTCACAGGTGCAGTGGTGGGTCAACGTTTGATTATAAGAGGTACGCAGTAGTGGCCAGTGGGACAGTTTGGTACGAAGAGGCACATGCAATTACACAGAGATGATGAAGTAGTTGGCATATGAGAAATGTAAGCTATAATGCTTTCAACTACCACCCAAATTTTTCTTGATCCATACTAGCATACTCACAAAGGGCATTTAAAAAAAAAAAAAAAAAAGTATTTCGATTGTTCTCAGTTAAAAGTCCTTTCAGAGTGGTGGATACTTGTTACAGTTCAAAGTCCTCACATTCTGTCATCTACAATTCTTTCCTTTCACACAAATTCGGGCATAAAAATCCTAGAAGCAAGTCACATTATGATCCTAAATTATGGTAACATAACAAGCTGCACATAATTTAAAGTGAATTTGATCATGAAGTCTCAAATATCACATTTAATTCATAAGGGGACACAATAAAATCAAACACACGGGATTTCTTTTAATTCAACATACTTGAAAATTTTGGGGACCAGATGAATTTATTACAGTAGTACGAACGTCAGTTCAGTGAGCTACCATATGCCTGAATTTTAGTCAAATTGGATTGAATTTTTTGATCACCATAGTTCCTTGTGGATCAATGATTGAACAGTCTAATCTTATTGTGCTAGAACTTGGTTATTTAGATGTCCCTGACCGACATTTGGATCAAACAAAACAGTAAAACAATTGCAAAACATACATACCCGTGACAGAGCTCAACAAGCTGAGGAACAAGATCGGAGTCCCTAAGGCCTATAATGGCAGTTGAGGTGGTAGACACAGCCTGAGATGTGACAATTATTAGTGAATGCAGCCTATTTATGGAAGCCTTGGTTTTGAATATCTTTGCTTCATCCTCTCCTTTGTATTCCTGACTCTGCAGAGCTGCCAATTTCTTTTCATGTTCAATCTTCACCCCTTCTCTAGCCTAAATTCAATAAGAATTTGTAGAATGCGTCAGCACATTTTGTTTCCAAACCACATGATTTTAGCTAAAAATAAACACAACAGAACCAACCACCTGACTTCAGTTTGGTAAAAAGGAAGCTAAGATGGACAGAACATTGATGGTGATTCCAAGCATCCGTGGTGAATAATTGAATACCCTATGCATTACTTTTTTCTATTTTTTTAGTTCTGTATGTCCAAAGAAACCAGCCTTTTTATGGCAAGTAAAGCTATATATATATAACTGAAAACATTTGTCCTTCATTCATAACTTACGGACAATCAATCACATGTAGGACAAAATTTAAAGAAACTGGCAAGTGATGTAGTAACTTTATCTGTTAACCACTTTGTTCTTCACTTCATTGTTATTTTCCCTTCCAGCCCCAAAGCCAGTTTGTCTCATTGGGGAAAGAGTAAAAAGGGTGGGAGTATTTCAGTCATTTCACACACAATAAAAAATCAAAAATATCATATAAATAATATTAAAACCAGCAAAAAGTCATATTTTACACATTTGTTAATTTTTTTAAAAACTCATTTAGCTTCATTCATGCCAAAGCAAGCACAGCCATCCAAACCAGGATATTATCCACATTATCTGGTACGCACATTTTTCAAGATAAACACATTTCTATCATGCCCCGCAACCTTACACTATGATTTTGAGTATTTATGATAGACTGTACCTAACTAAAAATTACTACATCAAAAGTTTTTTGAACATCATTTGTGGACAAATTTGCTCAAAACTAAAATATGTGGGCATGTGACAGAATTTGAGTGTAAATATATGTAAAATAAGGAGGTGGAAGTAACTGTGATGAGAGGATAAAAACTATTAATCATCAGATATAGATTCAATGTGATGTTTGCCTCAACGTGTAAATGTTAGCGTTATTCCTGTAATAAAGGAATAGATCCCAATATATATATATAAATAAGGACTAAAATTGGGGATAGTGACCTAAAAAGATATTTCCTCTAAAAACTATTTAGACATGAGATGTGATGTTTGCCTCAACGTGTAAATGTTAGCGTTATTCCTGTAATAAAGGATAGTCCCAATATCCGAGGTTATTTTGGTCAAATTCACACGGCAAGAAGAAAAAAAGATGTCATTTTCACACTAAACAGTCAAATACTGCGGTGAGCCTACGCTACCAAAGTCCAACATAGCTACAATGCTTATCCTCACTCATTTCCTTTTCCTTCACCTTTTTATTGTCTCGAAAAAAATATAACATAAAAATTAATTTTTCTAAAAAGGAAGCATATTCTTGAAAATAACAAAAACACCCAGAAATTAAGCAAAAATTACCTTAACTTCCTCATAGAGCTTCTTCTCCCAAGCCAAAAGCCGATCCAAAGTGGAGCAAAGACTCTTCGTACCGTCCGGTTCCGCCAGCGAACCGGCGTCGATCCGGTACTTAACCGCCAATGGCGGTTTTGAGGTCCAACTGGAGCTCAGGTTGCTCAATATGCTACTTGAGTGATACACAGTTTCTGCAATCAAAATCGTCAAATTCGAAACTATTCAAACTTGCCCAGAATTTCCAATGCGCTGTTTGGTGTTGAGAAAGCAAAAAGCGATGATTTTTATCTGACTCACCAATGAATTTGATGCAAAAATGCCGCAAAATTAAACTTTCCCATGGTTTCTCAGTAACAAAACACAAACCCAGAAGAAAAAACTGAGTCCCAGTAAAAATTTTCCACACGGCAAAGATAAATCAAAATCGTCAAATTCAAATCAATTCAAACTTTCCCAGAATTTTTATTTTTCTTAAATAATCAATTCAAACGCCGGAAAAGCAAAAATCAGAATTGTGGCTAAAAAATTTTCCCACACGCTTTCTCAGGAACCAAACACAACCAACAAAAAAGGTGAGACCCAAGATTTCAAAACGAATGAACTTGAACTTACTCCTCAATTGCCTGAAACTCCGATCAATCTGAGCCCTACCGATCTCAAGCATCTCCGAAACCTCATCTCCAGCCATGGCAGCATTCTCAAAATTCTCTTTAATGGCTTCAACAATCTCCTTCAAATCCTTATGCCTCACCACCATCTTCATCTCCATCATCTCCCCAGTACCCGTAGACGAAGCCGTCGCGGCGGCAACATAAGCCTTCTTCGGCGCCGAAACCGGATCTCCGGCCAAAGACTCAGCCCGAACCGAAGACCCGAAATTGGAGCGGGTCCCAATCTCGGACCTGGAATCAACATCACCTTCAACCCCATCATCGGAAGAGCTTGTTGTGCTATAGTGATCTCCCCACTCACTACACTGAACTTCCTCTCTCTCAGTCTCAGTGTACTCTCCTGGAAGATGATGACTATGATGATGATGATGGTTAAGTTGATGTTGATGCTGACGATTTTGACTAACGAGTTTTTCGTTGAAATAATCATATTCGGATCGCTCTGACTCCAAACCTTGATAGGCATTTTCTTTTTTTTGGGTTTTATAAGAGAATTCAGAAGCTGATTCTTCTTCAGCTTCTGCTTCTTCTTCTTCTCTGTCTGTTTCGGAACGGTGACGGAAGTAATCGGAAGCAGGAGGTGGGGGTGGAGGGTAGAAGTTTTCCCAGTTCCAAACAGAAGAGGTTTGAGAAGGGGTTGATGAGTAGGTAGAGTGTGCTGTGGGGAAGAAGTTCGAAGGGAAAGATTGGCTTCGAGGCGTTGATGAAGGACTCGATTCTGAGAGGATGTGGGGGAGCTTTGGCTGATGTGGTTTGCGCCGCCGTTGGTGGTGGTTGTTGGCGGAGCCGATGCTCGACGAGGAGAGAATGTGGGGAAGCTTGGAGCTCGCTATGGTTGGGGAAGGTGATGGGTTGAATCGTGGCGGCGGAGGACGGTGGATGGATGGTGAGGGAGATGGTTGTCGGTGATGGATTGTGGCGGCGGAGGCGGTGGGTGTGGCGGTGGGTGTGGCGGTGGTGGGTTTTGGGTTGAGGAATACTGCGGGGGTGTTGTCGGACACGGAGAGGGGTTCTCCGGAGGCGAAAGTTGAGAGGGCGGAGCCGGTGAGGCGGAGGGAGCGGCAGTAGTCGGAGTGTGCGGCGGCGAGGTGGTGGCGCGCGTAGACGGCCTCCTTCATGAGGCGGCGACGGTCCTTGCACCGCCGCACCGTGTCCTCGTTTTCGAGCTTCGAAGCCGTGCAACCCATTTTGAGATATATAATAATAATGCACCGCAGTTTATCTAAGCCGTGAGTTCGGAGAACGGTGGCGCGTGGATTTCACGGCGCGAAGGGGTTGGTTTTAAATGAAAAAGAAGAAGGAAGTGAGAGGGGGGGTTATGGTACACTCGTAGTTTCTGAGTTGGAGTTTGCCTTTGATGCTGGGGAAGTGCATTTTTTACTCTCCAAGTGCCAATTTCTGAGTTGTGGTTGTTTTTGTTGTTTTTTTTATCCCGTTATTTCATTAAAAATTTAAGAAACAATGATGGTAGATGAATGGAGAGTTAAATATATGTTTCGATGCTGCAATCATTTTAGTTTATTTGAATTGAAATTTTAAAACTATTGATGTTGAGAGGATTAGAATTTGAGACTATATTGAAAGACTCTGACTTGTGAGCGCCAATTTGTTGTGTTTTCTCTTATTAAAATATAAGAGCAATGTTTGTCCTATTGCGTAACATAATTTTATTTTCTGAATACATGTAAAAATATCTATATAAAGAAAAAATAAAATAAAAAGAAAATCTATGTATTATTTTAAAGGCTCCGTCCCGAAATAAGGACCTCCCCTTTAAAGGAAGAGAGCGAATAAAAAAATAAAAAGTACAGGTCTCACCTCTTTATATGATAATAAAATGATATAAATTGTGTTATTTAAAAAGATAAATAATTTTCCCAAAAATAAATCTTATAATATGCATAAAACAAAATTATTTCTTATAAATATTATTTCTAAAAATATAGGGTTATAGTCAAAAGTGTACCGTTTGTATTTTACCTTTTTCTTCCTTTGTTATTCTGTACAATGAATTGCATCATTTAAGGGTAAAATTCTGGATTTTTTTTTCTTAAAATTATTTTGTAAAATAATTATGGAAATAATTATTTTCTATATTTTTTACTTTTTAAAAGTTAAAAACTAAAATTGAAAAAAAAAATAACTCATACATGTTCTCTATATTTGATGTTAAAAATAAAAAAATAATTATAATTTTTAAAATATTATTTTACGAAACAGGTCTTACCAAACGAATTTTTTAAATTTTTTTTCTTTCTAAAAATTAAAAAATTATTTTCTAAAATAGAAATCAAATTGCATGATTTAATTACACAGGCTTTCTGATTTCTAGTATCTTTGTGCAACCGTAAAATCCATATCTTTTTATGTCTTGCTCTTTGTACAAGAAAGTTAGCTTTTCCGAATTTTAATGTGGCTGTGTAGGAAGTTATTTCTTTTTCTTTTTATGTATTTTGTTATTTAAAGTTGTAAGATTACATTCAAATTCTGAAAAGCGGTTGAAATTCCACACCGTGTTGAGCGGGGTGAGTTGGTATTCACGGGTAAGGTTAAAATTGCCTAGCTCATCTACATAATTTGATATTATATTTTATTTATTTTTACATACGAATTGTGGGAATGTTGTTGATGGAACTTTTAATTTATAAATAAATAAATTAATGTCACTTTTTTATATTAAAAAATTGGCGTCACTTGTTATAATTAAAAAAATAAATTAATGTCTTTTTTTATGTTTTATGACTTAAACCAATGTAAATTTTTTTAAATGTTTATATTAATGTGAAGTATAATTTAAAAAATAATAATAATTGTGTGATGTAAGAGTTCTCTTTCCCATGATATATGCGTTACAAAGGATATTATGAAAATGGTATATAGAAATAATAACATATAACACTTGACTGAGAGTTTGTGAAAAAATTTATTGGATTTAATGTCTATACAGTGAAAGTAGATAAGTTATTTATATTCACTCTTAAAATGATATTATTTTAAGTTAAAAGATTAAAAAATTATAATAAGAAAGATTGTTATAACTCTAAAATAAATTATAACTATAAAAATACTTTATTTTTTGTCCCAAAATAATATTATTTTAGATTCAAAGTAAATAATTTATCTATATTGTCCGGAGAAAAAAGCAACCTAAATTTTTGAGGATAAAATATCTCCAAGTACAGTTATTGTTATAAAAAAAAGTTGAATGCCCTTAGTAATTCATTAAATATCACCAAGAACAACTATTTTTTCATAATTCCACTAATATGTGGTTGAATAATAGGTAAATAATAATCAAGCTACAAAGTAGCAAACAAAAAGTATTTTCAGAAATTTAAACAAGGGCATAATTAATTTCATGTTGCTTGAGATAGTTCTCTTATGCATGTGAGATAAATATATGGGATTCATACTTTAAATAAAAAAAAAAAGCTGGCATAAAATTCGATTACTATATAAAATGAGATAACTATCTTCAATGAAATCAAAAAAAATATTTCCTTTTAAATAAAATTAGGACATTGTTGAATGGCCTTCGGATCCCTTGTGTCAGAGATGGCTTGTTCAATGACGAAGTCAACTACATTAAATATTTTCATCAAATCTTGCCATCCTTTTAGTTTAGATTAAAAACTCATTTAATTTGCTCTCTTTTTTTAAGTGGTCACTACAGAAGCTAAAGCATCATCCCCAATATGTTTTTCTCTTCTTCTTCTTTTAATATTTTTCTTTTATGTTATTGGAAGATTTGGTTCCTACTCTTTTTTAATGCTATTTTTAGCTAAAAAGTTCAGCTGTCATATATCTGTTAAAATAAAATAAAAGATAACTAAAAATTATTGATGTATCAATATTAAAAGTATTTTCCCTCATGTTTGAAACCGATTTCCATCCAGTATTTTTTTATTTTGTTATATTTCCCGCGCGTATTGATATTTTTGAATCATGAAATGATATTTTTATGCTTTATGAACATTGTCTTTTTTAATATAATTTTTTTCTAAATTTATATTGTTATTGTGAGCTGGCAATCACCGACATGTGGTCAATTTTACGACACGTTCTGACATGTTTTTTGGACACGCGGTCAACTTTTTCGGACATGCAGTCAATGCTAGAACACGCTCGGACAGGTTTTTTTTTTTTAATCTTAATTTTTTTTATTAACTAAATATAAAAAAAATCATTTATAAATTAATTTTTTTCTATTATGAAATTTGACATGAAAAACTAACAAAGTACGAAAAATTATATTTATTTATATTTATGTTATAAAATTTAAATATTTGATTGGTTATATGACATATTAGAGACTCTTATATGTATTAAATATAAATTATATTATATATATTAAAAAATTTATTTAATATCAAAACATGTCTCAACGTGTCGAAATATGATATTTTTTAAAATTAATGTGTCATGTCTCGTGTCAATGTCGGTACATGATAAATTGTGAGACTTGACTATCAAAATAGGGTTTATCATCTATCATTTAACATGACCAGAAAAACTTTGACTATCAAAACGAATCTCTATAATATTACGAAAATATTGCATCAAAATATTGCTATACAACTTTGGATTTTTTTCGATGAACTATTGATATAAAAGTTTTATATACTATCATTTAAACATATATGGACATCTTATAAAATTATAGAGTTTGAATATAATAAAAGTTATAATATTTTAATTTGAAGCAATTAATGCATAATGTAAAAAATTCTACAGTAACGTGTGTAATAATAAAAACAAAGGACCTATTTAAAATCTGTTTCTAAAAATAATTTTTCAATTTCAAGAAAAAAATAAAAAAATGTTTGATAAGGTCAGTTTCGAAAAAAGATTAAAAAATTGTAACTTTTTTTTGTTTTTAAAATGAAATTCAAAGATTATATGTGAGTTATTTTTATTTTGTGTTTTGATTTGTAACTTTTAAAACAAAAACAAAAAATAGATTTGTGGTAGGTTATTCTTACGCCACTATAAAAATAAGAAGTTTTACATCAAATCTTAACCGTTGATTTCCTTACATATAACGCTTAAGATTTATTGGGTAATATTAATTAATTAATTATTAATCTCTAATAAATAATAATCGTTAGATTAGCAGAAATCAATTATTAACTTTTGATATAAGACTTATTATTTTTACATCAGGGTAAAATAATCATATATATATATATATATATATATATATATATATATATATATATATATATATAATTCGTTACTGCTTTTGGTATACATATTTAGGGTAAACCTACTATCATGTAACATAATCTAAAGCATTTCATATTACTAAAAAATTTGAGCCCATATATATAATAAAAATAAAAGATAAAAAATGTATAACTTACACCAATGTAAAGTAGGTAAAACCCTATATATATATATATATATATATATATATATATATATATATATATATATATATATATATATATATATATATATATATATAGTGCTATATATTGAAACCTTTGTAACTATTACACATGTAATAATCTAACGGTTATATATATCAATTAATTAATTATTAATTTCAAATAAATAATAACGTTAGATGGACGGAAAAAAATGGTTGTAAAAGTTTTTAAATTTTTACATAATAATTAAAAAATATATATATATAATTCGTAACAGCTTTTGCATGTCATTATATATTTAGGATAAACCTACCATCATGTAACATATCTAAAGTATTTTTCTACTCAAACAAAAATTATGTGGGTCTCATACATATAATAAAAATAAAAAATAAAAAATGTTGGTGCGGAAACCAATGAGTAAGTAGGTAAAAAATATATATATCATGTTACATAATATTAGTTTTCCCCATATATTTAATATATAAATTATATGTTTGCTTTTTAATATGTGTAGTGCTATATATTGAAACCTTTATAACTATTACACATGTAACAATCTAATGATTTTGTACACCTGCACTTTTTGTTTCGTTAAATTAATGCTGTTATATCATGGATTCGGAGCCACGATCCTGTAAAAGTTTTTAAATTTTTACATAATAATTAAAAAAAATTAGAAAAAAAATTATGCGGCCCTAAAAAAAAAGGTTTCACATAACCATTTAAGATAATTGTATATTAACCCGCTTAAGATAGCCTAAGTTATGTTAAAAAAAATTTACTGGAAGGGTTTGATTTATTAGGCAACCGACCTGAAGAAAAAAAAGATCTTAGAGCTAACAATGTCCACCAATGTCATGTTTATGATGGTCCCACACTTTTAGTTCATACCAACCAAAAGAAGAATTGTATATTACTTCTTAAACCACTGATCAAAATAACTGTTAATATTGCTTATACATATACTTGGTTTAAAATATGATTACTTTTAAAGAAAAAAGTTTTCTTTAAGAATTAAGTATATTTGTTAGGAATGCAGTACTTAGAAGTAGCAGTATGTTATTCCATACTATATACAACTAGCATCAAAACTTTCATATTTTCAATTTTATATCTTTTTAAAAAGAAAAATAAACCATGACTTAGCTGCTGATCCTCATATAGTGAGTTATTTACCACAAAAAAAGAGAGTTAGTGAGTGTTTAAATTTCACTTAAATCTGAAAAATTGTGCCCACATGGATTACTCAAAGAAAAAGCTCGGTGGAGTAGATTACATAATCATATGGACCATTTTATAATTTACTTTTTATACAAATCATATGGATGTTGGTGTATGATTAAAAAAGCACTCAAGTATTATTTTTAAAGTACTTGAGAATTTCTCCACTCAAAAAATGTAAATAAATTTCTTGGTCTAAAAAAAATGTCTAAAATCAGCATCATTGTTAGCTGCTTCATTGTACCATCATCGATCAAAAGGTTATTTTCATTCAAAATGAAATGATGTATTCGACTCTCGTGAAAGGTAAGAAATTACAAAGACAAAAGAAGCTACCGATAACTTCCATTCTTTACATTAATCCTTCCAACCTATATCGCTATCATGATTGCGTGGCAACCACTACTAAATTCTAACAAAAAACCATTTCTGTTCGCTAATTGGTTCACACTAGCAATACAACAAAGATGCCTTGCTGTTCGAAGCTGAGAGTCCCACATGACTATAGTAATTCGATTCTCTATAGGATGCTGTGGAACTTTATCTCACTTTCATAATTGTTCAATTTGAGGACATTTGTTAAAACGAAAATTGACATTTTGAGTTTCATTTCATAATAGAAAGGGTTAATCTTTTCTCATTTTACATGAGAAACACAGGTCCAATTTTTATTCTTTTGTCTTTTCACTTTTTTGTGGACCCCACCTATGTATTGAGTGTGTGACATAAGAAAATTTTCTCATTTAAAATGAGAAAATTAATCCCCTAATAGAAATTATCGCCTTTTCCATTTTGTTTTCACTTTTCGTCCTTTAATTTCTTTAATTTGGACACATTTTAGGTCACAAGATATATTTAGCCTGTAGTCTATTTATAAAATGGAGCGGAGGCACATTACAAAGGGATTATGAGTGCATGTGCCACTAAATTTAGGGATGATTAAACTCTGCTTCAGTTGACTACTTTTCTTGACAAGGGTCCCTGGCGCTGCTATTAAATTTGTGGCCTTTGAAGTAAAGAGTACCCTATAGAAGACACTATGAGAAACAGAAAAAAGGGGTGATAAAAGAGCAGCTGAAGCGGGTGAAAAGTGCTAAATCAAGATCAACATCCACAGGATAAAGTGAAGAGTTTTTCTCAAACTTGGTTAAGGTGAATTAAGCATAATTCAAAATTAAGTTATGGCCATTATAAAAAAAATAAATAAATTAAGTTATGGTAAAAAAATTTACTTCACATTGAAATTCAATCACCTAACAAGGGTAGAAATGAGATCGATCCTTGCACGACTATCTTTATATGTTTGTAAAGAAATTATTTCTCAAATTTGAATCTAATCTTTTGATTACAAAAGAACAATTTTACTACTACTTCAAATTCGTCCCTTCCACACTATGTAGCATCGATACTGACACGGGACGAGTGACATGATACGACATGACACTCCGACACGTTAATTCTAAAAAATGATAGATTTCAACACATTAGGATACGTTTTGATATTAAATAATATTTTTAATTTATGTAGTGTATATTATATTTAATATTCAATAATTTAACAAAAAAATGAAACTACACTTATAATATTCATCAATTTTGCAAAGAAACATAAGATATCCAAAATATTTATATTAAACTCAATAAAATGGTAATCGTAATCCAATAAATCTAATAATTGGAATTAAAAACTCAACGCAATGCAACCTTTAAACATTTTTTTGAATTTTTATAACGCGTGTTGGAGTGTCGGGAAGTGTCGAAAAGTGTCGGACACGACACATCAAGATTTTTGAAGTGTCGATGCTTCATAGCTTCCACATCTCAATCAAAATTGTCAAATTCAGTAAAGGCAATCATTCACCCTTAACCCCTAAGTTGCTCCTCTACCCATCATCTACACTAGTGTACAAGAGGTAACCTTACAAGGGCTAGTAGTTGTTGATGGGTTGGCTTTCACTTTTAAATCAAAGTCTTGACTACGATCTTTCATGTTCTACTTTCGCACATTGTTTTGCCACCTCTTTTATCATCTCATTTATCAAAAGATGAAACACGACAAAGCATAACAAGGCAGAAGAGTGAAGTGTTACAAGCATAGCATGCATGAATATTCCACCACTAAGTGGTACCTTTTGTAGTAAAGCAAAGGATAAAAGGGTGAGAGGTGAAAGGCAGAAAATTCAAAACTAGTGAAAGTGCCTCCTTTCATATCTATCTCCATCTATCCTACACGCAAAATCTTGTAACCCAACCTTCCACTTCAAGACACACCACATGCACACCTTTTTTATTCATATATTTTATTAATGGGTCTAAAAATATTAATTTAAAAGAGAAAAAAAAGTTAACTTTGTCTTAGGCCTTCTACCGTTAATGTTTAACGGTGTGAATTAAAGGACCTTTCTTTCTTCTTGCTTTGGACTTCCCAATTGGAACATGCATGGAACCCCACCCATCTTTGGTCACTTAGGAGGGTATCCAATTCTTCAAAAAAGCATAGTGACGTTTTTATCAAAATATTCTTTATCTTCACCTTTTTTTTTTCTTCACATTTTTCCATCTCATCCTTCGAATTTTTCCCTCCCTTTTTAATTCATAGGATCATGCTAGCTTGGGTTATGATAACTGATGTTACTTGTTTAAAAGTTTCGGAGATGAGGATATTCCTAGTGACTAATGAAGTGAAGAGTGCAAATTCCCACCTACCCCCTAATAGAATTGAGTCTTTTAACAAATTTATTTTTTGATAGCATAGTTTGAAATTCAAGGACGAGACCTGGAGGAATAATAATTTTGTTGTTTCTGATCGCCAAGATTACATATTCAAGTTTGAAAAATAATTTTTTTCAAAAAATATAAGAGTAAGACCGCATATTAATTAATTATGTATTATCATATCATTTTAAAAAAATTGAAGTAATTGTTAGTAGAGTCAAACTTTTTTAATAATGTGACAAGACATAATTAAGTGATAAAAGTACAAATCTATTACATTAATATTGCATAAAAAAAATTGGGAAAAAATATCTGATCTGATCGGTCCAAGATAAGATGGGTCAAATCACATACACTTGAAGATTGAAGGTTGTGGGCCTCAAAATTGTAACAAGTTAGTTTGATACTATGGTGGAATGGGCTTCTCCTTGGTTGGTTTGTGTTGTGGCTCTAGCGCAATGAAAGCGACTGGGAGAGTATTTGCAAAGACAGTCCGACACTTAAGTCAATATCAATATAAGGTGTATATAGTTTAACTGAGAGATATCTGTCTCTGAGATTGTTCCCTGTGTATTTATAGTGTGCTTTGTGCTATCTTTTGTAGGCGGTATCTCTTCTTATTGGTAATTTTGGGTGGTTGCTCTTCTGTCATAGTTGTTACCCTGCAAGCTATTCCTTGATGAACAAGTTTAAATGCGAGTATGCTTCTGTAGAGTTATGGCAAGTTAAAGTTGTCTCATCTACACTAATTCTTATATGCTGTGGATCTTATGGAATCTCTATGTCCTTTCTTAATCCTTAAGTTTTGCCTTGCTGCTTAGAATGATAGCCCGAGCTATGAATCTAATCTGTGCAATAAGAATAGTCTCAACAATCAAAGACATTGTACTCACCGCCTTTGGATCTTTTATGACCCTCTAACTATTGATCCTATATTTTATGCGGTGAATATCATTCCTGTACATATTACAAAAGTTTGGGGGAATGCTAATATTCTATTGTGCTCGGTCTTAGTCTCTTGGAATAGATAGGAAATCTTTTTGAGATTAATTGGGTGCTCAATACCATGTTTCTTTCAGTTTTGCCTCATAGCTTTTAAAACATTTGAAAACGAAGTTTATGAAAAAGAACTCCACTTCCTCCGTTCAAAAGGTGAAAACACCGTAATTGATTTGATTGGATTTTTGAAAGGTGTAGGAATGTTTTGTGTAAAAAAAAAAGAGAGAGAATATGAACATTACACATATGACTAATGAGTAAATTTATTAGAAAAACAAAAATATACGTATTTCCTTACTGTTTATTATCAAACCCCGGTTTTTGCAAGTAATCTAACAGCACGATGTTTATTCATTTTTTAACACATACCGTAATTTTGTTGGTATTTTACTCTAATAGTGCAATGAAATTTTTTTATCATTGTGATATATCAACCTTCATTACACAATTTATTTACACCATTATTCTATATAAAATTAGGAGAATATATTTATCAAGTTGTATGAGACAGATTGTTTCATATAAAAAAAATAAAAAATAGGTGAGACCGACTAAAAAGAAGAAAGAAAAAAAATTGAAATCCAATCATTTTTTTTATGCGTTGCATAAAATAAAATTATCTCATATAACGTGATAATTATATTTCCCATAAAATTATGGTTCAAAGGCTAGATTTTAACATGGAGAGGTGGCACTACACTTCCAGTTAGAGGTGGCAAAGTGGGCAGCCCGTCCTGCCCCGCCATCAACTTGCCAAAAAATGAGTCAGCTCATCCCGTCCCGTTTTTGAAAGTGGGCTGAAAAATTCAGTCTGCTCCGTCCCGTTTGACGGGTTGGTTCGTTAGCCCGAGCATATTTTACGCTGACATGCCTCGGCCAACTTATGTCCGCTATCAACCCACCAAAAAATGAGTCTGCCCCACCCCACTCTATTTTTAAGATGGGTTGAAAACTCAGCCCGCCCCATTTGACGGGTTAGTCCGCCAAGCCGAACCCATTTTATTGGCTATACTTCCGGTGCTGAAAAATATAGATATCATAGTACTAAAGCGCTATACTCTTGGCGCTGTGGCATTACATGTCCAAAGAGAAATTTCAATTTCTTCGGCTACTGTGTTGGCGTTAGCTTCGGAGTGCAAAATAACGCTAAAGTGAGAACTTACTATGACATATTAGATTTTTCTTCCATTCTTCTTTCTTGACTTCATTTATCTCCATAATGTCTTTTCATTCTTAAGATATCATTTTTTATTTTCTCTCTCTTTGATTTCTGTATCTTATTTTTTTTTTCCTTTTTTCTTGTAATGGTGGGATCTCCTATTTTCTCTCTACAACATAAGATAATTATCTTATGTTAAATGAGATTAATAAAACTCATTAATTAAACACAAGTGTGATTACACTTACTACTTCAACGACCTAAACATAAAAGATATACCCGTTCATTTGTATGATATTATTTCCCTTCATAAGTTAAAGGGTTTTATAAGAGTTATATTGTAAGAAAAGTGATTGTGTTATGTTATAGAGATTCGTTTTGCATGTTAGATTTTTTTTTTTGCTGCGCGTCCCATAAAATATTGTGTGTAGGAAATTTTTTATGGTCATGTTAAATGATAGATGATAAACCCTAAGTTAAAATGTGAAATTTTTTATCATTAGCCTGAACTGGTTACTTCATCTAAAAATTAAATCATCAAATCAGAAATCTTTCAACCCTAACAAATTACTTCTTAACATATGCTGATTTATTAGATAATCTTATTAATAACTATAAAAGTGACATTCAAGACTACATGAGGTTGGAATATAATCAAGCCGCTTTATTTGTAGTCTTATTATTTTTCTCCATATACATCAAGTTAAGTTATATATAAAGTAAGGATTTTATTAGCCTCCTTTTACATAAAATAATTATCTTATGTTATAGAGATCACACATATAATTCATCTCATCCATACATAAAAAAAAAAAAATTGCACCTCCACACACACATTTTGAAATGAGAGAACATAAAAAAAGTTGTTTTTGTGAAAGGGGAGTTCAAGTCCAAACATGGTTCCTATAGTTATTTACTACAATGGAAGACATTTTGAAGGTCCGAACGGTGTCCGATTTGAAGGGGAAAAAAATGGCAACATTAGAAATATAAACATACAGACTAATACCAATAGGCAGCACCAAGAAGCACTAAGTTTAGGGTTAGGGTTAGGAATAACACAACACAAAAATTTTGTAAAAAGAATATGGGTTTGTGTGAGGGATGGATATATAGAATCAAATCAATGAAACGAAAAAAAAAATTACCTTAAATCGATTGCAATCGGTGGAAGGCAGAGAGGATCACACTATCATCAGAAACCACAAAATAGAAATGAATTTCTATTTTTTATAATTTATGTATTTTTTTTATTTTGTTTCTTTTTATCTTACAACTTGTTATAATTAATTTGCCCAGAAACGAAGAACTCTACCCGGGTACACACCTATCTATGAGGCAACAATGGGAGAAAGCATGATGAAGAATAATATTTATGATAAACTTGTTTTAAGCAGTAACCAGTCCAGTTTCCAATATGTTTACAAGTCTCTTGCTTACGAAAATATTTGATTAAAACAAATGTATTGAATTTTATTTTGTAAATCTGTTATTTAATTTGGGCCATACAAAAAAAAAAATTTCGAAAATTCCCTAAAAAAATTTGTGAAATCATTCTTACCCTTGGTCAAAAGGAAGTTGATGATGGATTTTCAATAAAAACTGGAATTGATTCTTCACTAATACCAATAGGCAGCACCAAGAAGCACTAAGTTTAGTTTAGGAATCAACAACACAAAAACTTTGTAAAAAGAATATGGGTTTGTGTGAGTAGGAAATAGAAAATATCTATTCTGGTTCTATCATCAGCTACAAAATAGAAATGAATTTCTATTTTTTATAATTTATGTATTTTTTTATTTTGTTTCTTTTTATCTTTAACTTATTATAATTACTTCGCAAAACACGTAATTGAATTGAGAAAATGAAAAAAATAATATATATATATAAACTTGTTATAAGCAGTAACAAGTTGCAAATATGTTTACAAGTTTAAAGAAAATATCTTGATTAAAACAAATGTATTGAATTTTATTTTGTAAATCTGTTATTTAATTTGGGCCATAAAATTTCATTCCCTTTAAATTTGTCTCATTCTTACCCTTGGTCCAAAAAAGGGGGGGGGGGGGGGGGGGAATACTCTTACAGTATTTATATTTCGCAAAACACGTAATTGAATTTGTAAAAAAAAAAAATTATAAATATAATCTGAAAAAGTGCAAATATGTTAGAAGTTTAAACAAATTCATTGTAAAACGAGCTCCTAAGAATAAACTAGTCTCCATAATTTTGGGGTGTCATTGAGCCACCAGGCAGAGCATGAAAAGGTGATATCAAAGAACAAAGAGGTATGAGGTGGTGGGGGCAGCACAGCAATCCAGAGATAATTATGCATCTGTCCACTTCTTAAAAGGCAGACAGGGGACCCCTTCTTTCAACCCCCACCTCCTCCAACCAAGGTCCAAGTTTATCAATACGACTATTAAAATTCCAAAGGAACTCATTTTTCTTCTAGTGGGCCCCACCGTACCTCTGTTATTTGTAGTTTTATTATTTTATTACTATATATAAAGACATTTTTTTTGTGTGTATTATATAAGGATTTAATATCGGCATGAAATATCCCTATATATAAAGACATTTTTTGTGTGTATATTATACAAGGGTTTAATATTGGCATGAAATAATTATATATAAAAATATATAGTGTACATATTTTTTTCTCTCTTCTCTTCATATGGATCCCACATATTTTTATATATGTGTAGAGATAATTTTATCCCCCTAACATTAGACTCATTATATAATGCCATGAATGAACCATTTAAAGGAAGTTGTTGATAGAGGAATGATATATGTTTTGTACAAGCTTACATGAATGTGATCATGATGCTTGTGGTGTTAGTGATCATATCTCAAGAGATCAACTAAAAAACTAAAGGATGTTCTACGCATAAAATCAATTTTAAGATATCGTCTCCCGTGTCGGATTTCGGTTCTGTTTCCCAAATTTTCTAATGTAAATTGGAGTCTGTCTTCAATTATAATATCTATCTTAAAGAAGGAAAATGTCAAACATCTTTCTCTCAAGTCTATCCAATTTACGATACTATATATGATTTAATGTTTGTACTTATTTAGTTAGGCTCGGTTTTTTTATTATATTTTATGTGCAAAGCCCGATTTTCAATAAATAATTGATTGAGCTTGATTAGTGTGATTGTATATTACCAGTCACGAGTCTAGTTTATATGTATTAATGAGTTTAATCAAATTTGTACTCAATAATTTCTAGTTAAGATGGGATTGCACATTAAGTAAAACTTGAAATAGGACTAGACTTCAATTTGGGTTCATAAAACTTGCAAATAACGTAAAGGCATATTTGGTACACTATGATAGTATAAGGCATGATAGTATAAGACCTAATTGTATAAGACTTGATTAAATTTTAATATTATCCAGTGTTTGGTATGATACTGTATAAGATAATATCCTCCAATATTTTAAAAATTAATATATTAAAAAATTATTTTAATTTATAAATATTAAAATGATATATTAATTTTTGGGAATTGTATTTGTAAGCAATATTAATATATCAATCCTTTATCAGACCTATTTCACCACTCCTAGGCTGAATTAAATTATACATCATTTTGATGTATAAAAGAATCCTGCCGTATAAGCTTATACTATACGATAGTCACATCAAATAACTGGAAATATCACAATGTATAGTATAAGTTTATACTATCATGCCTTATACATCACACCAAACAGGCGGCCCTAGGGTATAGTGTTTATCATTTAAAAAGATGGTCCTTTTAGAAGAATGTAGTATATTTTTTAAGTACAAAATTTTCCCTCCATTCTCTCTCCCCCATATTTGTTCCTTTATCTCTCTTAGAAGGATATAAGTGTATGTCCTTTAAAAGGATACACACTTTCTTCATAAATTAAACCAACCTAATCCATATTTCATTAATAGTAATGGTACTTTTCTTTCTTATTTAACAATCTTGAAAAAGAAAATGAAACTAAGAGTAATGGTGGTGCAAATAGGGCACCAAGAATAGATACTCAGATATCTGCTCACATGTGTCATGGGCCCGTAGGTACCAGAGAAGGGAGATTAACACCACAGTTGAACAGTTGAACGCACTGTCCACTGCAATCATCAGAGGCAATAAAACATACAACATTATTGCTAATAACGGTTTTCACTTGTTCCTCTCTCTAGCAACTTGTTTTGTTGTCTTTTTATTGCTAAGCAATGATAAAAAGCCATCTTCCCAGAAAAACGTGGGAGGAAAAAAAATCCATATTTCTCTACTGCCATCTGCTTCACTTACGTACTCCTCTGAACTGTCAAAATTTTAATAACTATTTTAAGTCACATTTTGACCAACCGTATCTTTCCTCTGACAAAGTACAGTGCCATTGAATACAAAAAAAAACACTTACCCATTCACGAAAATATTTTTTATATTATGAATGTATCCATCATTCGTACGAGATTATTTTTGGTGGACCGGGACCACCATTTTTAGATGGTCCCTTAGTGTAAATAGGAGGGTAAAATTGGAAAAGAGGAAAAATAATATGGATAAAAAGAAAAAGAAAAAAAACATCTTTTACATCTTTTATCAAATATACAAAAAAATAACACATTTACACTACCCTTATCTTTATGGTTATTTTCTTCCATATCCATTTTTTTTCATTTTTGGCAGAATATATACTCCCCTTACACCAAAAATCTACTCAGCTTTCACCCCAATATACCACTATCATTCAAACCACTATCATTCAAACACAAAGGGGGAGAGAGAGAGAGAGAGAGAGAGAGAGAGAGGAACCAAAAAGGGTATGCAAAAGGATGCCAAAGCAGAAAACCGTGTCTGTGTTGAAAAGTAAAAACAATGCATACTATTTTCATATTTCTTCTACATTGACATAATTATCTCTGTTGGTGCTGTGAGGGGACCACCACTTTTCTATGCCAAACAGCTAGCAGAAAAAAGGGGTAGTATCTATGCTGCGTCAAACAAAAAATACATGGAGGAGTGCATACAAAAACTAATCATCCATTTGGCTGAATTCTGAAACAATAACGAACAAGTTGCTGAGAGAACCTTTTTACTAGACAACATTCCCAGCAGAGTGAGCTGGCACTTGTCACCATGAGTTTTACAACCGCAGATGACAATTGGTAATACAAATATAATATGTTATGCAATGGGAGTGTACCCTCGTGCTTCATGAGGAAGGAAGCACACTCTTGTCATTGACAAAACCAAAATCTCTAAAAAGTCCCTGCATTATTGGAAGAAATGCTTATATATTATTGTCCCTCAAAACTCCGATAATAAAAAAATAGGAAGAAATGCAATAAATATACACCCACCCATCACCATCATATTATATTTTCATGTCTAGACTCATATCCAGAAAAAGAATCCTATTCCCCCCGGCCCCAAAAAACCGACACACCAACCATTTTTCCAAATTAGTAGCTTGACATCATCATATTGTAATATAAGATTGCAATAAATGCTACACCTAAAAGTAATTTTCCAACTTCAATCCGGGCAAGATATTATAAAGAATACAAATTCATTTGTGGATTGATTTAAACAATCTGCAGTCCTTATTTCCTTATCATATAGTAAACGAAGATACTTTTACCAATCTGCTACATCTGACAGAATAAGTACGATCAAGATCATACCTTGGGATCATTGATTGCATAAGCCACACAGTAGTGCTCCTGAAATTCATTAGCAAGGAAAGAAATTTCAGATGGCAGAAGTGGAATAAACAAATGAGGAACTATTCATCACTGATGACAGCATGTTGCTGATTGTCGGTCTTGTAACCAATAATTGCTGGCATTATACTGGACTAACGGTTAAATTATAAATTTCTTATTTACTTTTCATCTCTGACCATTGATTCCTAAATAAAATAAACAAGAATAACTGCAATTCGTACCCCCACTTAAAGTGAGAGAGAGAGAGGAGATTAACCTGCTCTTGATCCACCCTTCAAAGACCCAGCAAAATGTATCTAACAGAATTCAGACACTTTTTATAGCAATTAACAACAGGAACGAAAAAAAGGACTCGCCTGCATCATGTACCACTCTTCAAATTCATCAAACAATTCCAGTCGTTCAATCCTGAACATAAAATATCACCAACTAGGATCTTTTAATATGATTTACAAAAGAAACAGGCCACCAACCATAAAGTAGATAAAAAATAGAAAAAAAGGATGGAGAATCAGGGAAGAATTGGCTTTCGTTCGTAATATGACACAAACTTCAGTATAATAGAAATAAAATAGTTTCATTAAATGACAATCATAAGGTATTGGTAGACCAAATGATGGTAGCTCAGTTGGCGCCAGGGAACTGAGTAGATGAGGGTGAGACATGTATTCGATCCTCTCCGGTACCGTCTTTGGGAGGGGTTTAAAGTCTTAATCCCGGGACCCACCCCGAAGCGATGAACCGATTGAAATATCTCAAAAAAAAAGGTATTGGTAGAAAATAGTACTTTGTACAAATTAAAAAACAGGCAAAAGGCTTCCCTAGAAGAGAAGCCAGGAAATGGAAGCATCAAGTCAAAGCAACTATTACATATGCTCCTTCAGGCAGAACTGTCAGGGTACCACTACCCCTCCCAACTTGAGAAATTTGGTTAATTCCACTATTCCATTATGTTTGTACACCTCGACTTTTACATAACTAGAACCCTTTCAAAATAATATTTTTGTTCATAGATGAAAAATTATTTTACTGTGTATTGTTAGATAGATATAATATAAAACTATTTGTCTTTACTTAATAGCTTAAACTTTTAAGATAATTGGTTCATGACATCGTATTAGAGCCTCTATCACCAAGGGGTTTAAAGTTCCATCCTTGCCACCCCTGTGGGTTAGTGAATAAGTCAATTGTATAAACTATTAGTCAGTTAAAAGCCTTCAGCATCAAAACATCAGTGAAACACATAAAAATTTGTAAATTTAACACATAAGCTTCCAGGTCTGATTCGGCAGAATACCTGCGTCTTTCTTGAGCATCAATAAAATCATTATAAATTCTTAGCATGTCCCAGGCAACAGACTTCTGATACCCACAAAAAAGAATAGCATAAGAGTATCAATATATTAGTGATAGAATAAATACACATTAAGACTACATGATGATTCATAAAAATGGAATATTAACATCAAGAGTAGGACTTGAAAATGAGTAAAAAGTGAAATTTCAAAAACGGTAATAATCCTGAAAATGTGTTTCAAATTTGACTTGCTATTGTCTCAAATTATGTAATCCATTACTTCAAGAGAATAGAAATGGTGCCCATGAGCCTTAGCTCAAGTGGCACATCCCAGGATTGAATCTCTGCCAAGCCACTTTGCCTGCACCTTAGCCTACTATCCCCCTCCCTATCACAAACCTCCTTTGTAAAAAAAATGGAATGAGGGAAGTCATCCTTTAATAAATGGGCAAAAAAGATAAGATATATTAGACATCCAAGGCTTCTCCTGCTCAATTAGGATTGACATTTTTTTCATATACTAGAAATTGCATACTGCAGGTACAAATCCCCCTAGTGCATAACATATCACCAAATGAGAATTTTCAGCCATAACTGTGCTCAACTAAGATACTGATGATAATCAATTATGATAACTATTAGCTAAAATGACAAAAATTATTTCAATTATCAATAATCAGAATTTCCCAGCCTATTTTGAAGAGCTATCAAAGAGTTGCAGATTGCTGACTATATTATCATTTACAAGGTTTTCCACCAATGGATATATAATATATATCAGATACATCACAAATACAAAAAAGGAACACCAAAGACTTCTTTTTTAGCAAAAGCTACATTACCTGCCATCCTTGGTCCAGAAATAATTTTTCCTTTGCAAGTAAAGTCGGTGTAGCATAAATACCCAACAGAGCACAACCTCGACTCTGATGCAAACAGGAAAGATAAATCATATTATGGTTTCATGCACATCAATGACTATATCATCTATGAATCTGTCAATCCAGGAATGTCTATATACACAAATTTTATGTACATGAGATAGCTATCTTCCATTTATGCTTCAAATAAGTTATACAAGTTCATCTTTCCACTCAGAAACCAGCAAGCAACTTTTCTCCACAAACAATGGATGCATGACAGTCCATTATAGGATAGTTCTGAGCAGAAATGATTAAGTCAAAATCAAAGCAATAACATAAACATAAAATTGACAGAGGCGCAAGTCCTTATTTTAGATAGTGTGCTGCTCATACATAAAATGAGACATTTTCATTGATGTTGTTCTTCTAGTCACTGAAAATTTATGTAAGAAATTAGGTTGTAAAAGGAGGTTCCACAAGAAGGCACAAATTTGGGACAAAAAGTAAATATTCATTTCATTTGACATTGTATTCTTATCAATGAAATAAATAATCATTATTGGCACAAAATATATCTAAATGCATAAATCATGTATTATTATTAACCCTTCAATCTCAAACCCAAGGTAAATGGTTATAGATGAAAAACTCAGAAATTCATTCCAAATTTTCAATCAAAATAAATATTTATGAGGCTAACTTCACTTAATCCAACATAGAGAATACATCATCAATTCTGTAAACTTGGTTTTGTCTAATTCTCTCATCGACCTTCACCTCTTATCGCAGTTTTTTACTTAAGATTGTTTGTAACAAGTACCACTAGGTCTGTTACTTTAAGCAGACTCATAAATATATATTAGAATAACATAATATAGTAGATGACTCCTTGCATAAATTACTTTGAGATCTTCTATGAATTTGTCACTTACTCAAAATTGGATTTCCCGTCACTTTTGTGAGCTCTGCCTGATCTTATACACACTTGTAAGCCCCACTCCATGCATATACATACACATGGAGCCTAATCACTTAGATTTGTGCATTCAATATGTATTTTTTCTTACACCCTTTACCTTCTTTACAGTAAAACCAAAAGGGATTATAGTTCACTAGTTTCATTATCACTCAAATCTCTATCGAAATGGCAGTCCCAATTCAATGAATTATCCCAGAATAGAAGAAAAGTGACTAGTAGACACATTACATATAGTAGAGAGATGAAACAACCCAAAACTTGACTCAACTCATGTATCATAATCCACGCTGAAAGAAACTTGAGGTCTAAAAGAACCATATCCTAGGAAATAAACTTCAAAGAACTAATCTGGGTAGCATTGGTTGCTTAAAGAAGAACAAAGAGCAGAGGATAGATATCCTTCTACAAGAAACTAAAAATCAAAACTAACAAAAGAAAATCCAGTAAGCACAACCCAATTCATGTTCAATTCAGAGTTACAGAATACATAACCATTAGCTGATCACCAATTTTATCAATATATATAAAACATTATTTCTTGACTTTGCTTCAATTGTGTCTGTATAATGATATGTCAAGAAGCAGAACCTTTTTTCTATTTAGAAATGTCCGTGCACATGATTAGAGAGGAGTGTGAAGTAATAGACTATGCAACTAACAAGAGGCTAATCTTCAAGCAACTAATGGTGGAGTTAGTCTGTGCCTTCTGTTTCTGATTAAAAAATATGATAGAATCTTTTTAACTATACCATTGCTAGAGGCACAGCGGCAAGAAGCCAGAGACCCACCCTTAAAAAATTTCAAGCAGGTCAGAGGAAACAATTGCTTGCTTTCACTCTCTATTGCTAATAACATTATGGTTATACATTTTTGTTGTACCCTTCCCTTATAAGTTCTGAATTGTCAAAATGGATATATATATATATATATATATATATATATATAGAGAGAGAGAGAGAGAGGAGATTATGCCTGATTCAATTGATCATTGCTTTAGTTCATTGTCTATGGCTATACTAGTATCTTGATTTGACACTTGTGTATGTCAAGCCATGTTCCTTGTATGGACTTATGATTTAAATTTATTATTATAAACAATTAATAGATCTAAACTTCCCCACACCCTTTTGGAGCTATCCCTGCTTGGGGTACTGATCCTGTCCCTTCCCACAAAGTGTTCTCTAGTGGGATTCAAATTTCTAACATTGCAGGTAAAGTTCATCTTGTTGAATCTCTAGCTTGCTAACCACTTTCCACAACCTTGTCGATATTAGTATAGTGAACAAAAACAAAGGTACAGCAATTAGAAAATCAAATAAAATGCAAAGCACATATGTATTCGTTTGAGTGAGAAAAGAAACTCCACTTTTGAGATCACACATTTTCAATGTTAATCTGAAATGAATAAATTGTAAGGGCTTTAAATTTCTCCTGTAACAAGATTAAGTACACAGCTTCCTGCAGAGAGAAGAATTCATGGGCCCCACGTTTTTTTTTTTTTTTAAAAGCCAGGCACAGAAATTGAAGGGTGAGTGACATGAGAAAACACTTCCCCTGTTGCAGAAGTGTTTTTCACAAATTGTAATCTAAAAACCATGGTATAAAACAAAACTTTGATATCCATACCTCCAAATTTCTTATCATTTGCTGCCCAAAAGCATCATCTGGGTGGATCTGTTAACAAAGTACCATATAATGCAAAGAAGATTCTATTTTATTCGCATAAATAAGTAGAATAAGAAAATATGAAGGTTGTAACCTGCTCATAAAGAACAAATACTGCTGTTGAAAATGTTTGTGAAGCCCAACCAACAATTACACGAGTTGAATCAGGATCCAAGTAGATCAGAACACATTCTGCAATTATAAAAGTCGGCAGACTGATAACAATATCAGAATGAATCAAATTATCATTCTTTGACCATGAAAGAAATGAGGTTTGACTACAATTAAACCAAATATATATATATATATATATATATATCATGCAACATATCAATTTCATTAGCAAATATGAGATCACAGAATTCAATAACCACATTTATACAACAAGTTAGCACATGAAGCCATAAAAAAATGGAAATTAAGAATTCTGATGCTCAAACTTGGTTTCTTCCTGTCACTTTCCATTTTCTTAAATATATGATTGTAAGTTGTATAAAGAAGCACAACATTGCTTTCCAATTATAAAATTCAGAAGCATTATCTTTAAAGTCATTTTCAATTTTATAACTTCAAGATTCTATGAGAGATTTTTTATTTATATTTATTTCTTTTCCCGGGAGATGCTGGCAACTTCTAACAAGTTATCAATTATATTCAAAAAGTAAAAGTATTTCAAAATATTCCGAAGTTGTGTAATTGTAAGCTATATGAAGAAACACAATATTGCCGTGCAATTATCAAATTCAGAAACATTGTCTTTCACAAAAAATTATAAGACAAAATTCCAAAGAGAAGAGAAAGAAAGATGTACAGAAGAAGCACAGGATTAGATATCATCACTGTCTTTAATACGATTTTTCATTTAGAACTTTCAGGTTCTGAGAGGTGTTTTGTTTATTTTCATATCTTTTCCTCAAACAAATTATCAAATATATCAAAATTGTAACAGAATTTCACAACTGTATACAAGAGAACAAGAGAGAAAGAGAGCTGACTCCCAATACATACCTTGGATCCATATCAGCAAGAGTTATAACATCACTTAACTGTCGTACATCACGCAGATCTGCAGGAACTAGTTTATAGTGAGCACTGATCACTTCTCCTTTCTCTGGCAAATTTACAAGCATCAGTTCGGATCAGCAGTAATCATGCATGCTAATTATCAGTATTGATGTTTACAACAATCACACTGAAAATATCATATTGATTTCATTCTAAAATGCTACACGTCAAATCAGTTCTAAAATGTCTGTAGTTCTGAGATTAGGCTCAGTGGCACAATCAAAGTTTCTCTAATCTTCTGACATCTAAGCTTTCGGTCTATTAAAGCAAAAAAAAAAAAAAAAATTATCTAGTTTTAATGTGGAGATTTGACAGGATATCGATTATAGTATCTTGAGGTTTATTTTTCTTCTCTAATTTAATCTGACAGATCACTTGATGAGTCTC
The DNA here is from genome assembly GCA_032173675.1 of Gastrolobium villosum. NCBI lineage: Eukaryota > Viridiplantae > Streptophyta > Magnoliopsida > Fabales > Fabaceae > Gastrolobium > Gastrolobium villosum. Next base: position 50,888 of record JAVKPL010000580.1, read on the forward strand.
GATCCCAACTCCAGTTTGATTATAGATAATTCATTTAGGTTTCTTCAATTATAATGACCAATCATTAACTAAAATGTTTTTAGAATTTATAGATATTTCATTTCAACTTTTAAGAAACTAGAACACCCTCTAAACTATCATCATCCTTCCTCACAACACAGTTCCACATCCATCTCCTACACCATCTAAAATGAAAGAAATCAATTGTTTACACCAAGCATTTGCAGTTAAATGGTGGAGTGGAGATCTCTAATGGACATATGGAAAACCACTTTTTCTAACATTCTGTATGGCTCAAGTACAATGTTAAAATGACTTGGAACAATAATGTGTTCTTTAAAATTTGTCATTGAACAGTAAGGATTCAACGACATAATTGTGTGTGCACCAACAGTACGACTACGGGAAAAAAAAAAAGTTTTTAAGATTTTGGGAAGATTTGGAAGGGAAAAACCCATGGGAATAAACAAGGGGGATCAGAATGGTCATGTAGTGTAAGACACATGGAAATACACAGAGCTTCATAGTAGATATGGTTTTTGGTAAATCAAATGATTAGCTGATTCTCGACTTTATGATGGCTAATGATTTCAGGATACTAATAGTTGTTTTAAGAAGCAAAGGAGCATCACTTTCAAAAATGGAGTTTAAAGCTCACAAATGGATTTCTTTTAGTAAAGAAAACGAACAGAAGAGGATTTACAAAAATGATAAAGTCATACCAGTAGAGACTTGACCACCTTTATTGCAATTATGCTTCTTTAAGAATGCTATAATATAAACTATTAAAAAGGCCCTCACCCAACACCTTAAGATTTTGGGTTGAATTGGTTATTTACATGGTATCAGAACTTCAGGGACTGACCATAAGGTCACGAGCTCGATCCTCACCGCCCCCCCACTTGTGGAATTAAATAAGCATAAAGTAAAACAAAAAAAAAATTGGGTCTATGCAATATCCACGTTTCAAGTCCAAAGAACTCTTGCGTGAGGGAGGTGTTAGAGAATAATATAAACCATTAAAAAGGTCCTCCCCAAAACCTTAAGGTTTTGAGTTGAATTGGTTCTTTACAAAAAAAAATAAAAACTCGGGACTTTTTTCAGTAAGTAAACCCAAAGCTAAGAAGCAACCAAATGAGGGAGACTAACTCTCTTTAAACCTTCCAGTAGCAGATGGAGAACGACAATGATTGTCATGATAAAACAAATTTAAACAAACTATGGATGATGGTCAACACAAATCAAAATAAAACTTTTAATGATCTTCCTCAACCATTATTAGCAAACAAGCCCAAAAGTTTCTTATTCACAATTTACCCATACACCAGCAGAGAACCCCATGAGTCATTACTTGGCAAACAAAAGATTAAGTGAATCCTTTAAAATGATTACTTACTTGAACCTTGAGCAATTCATTGTTTAATGTTGTTTCAGCAGTGGAAATAATCATCTTCTCAATTTGATTTTTCAAGCCAAAAAATCCAATAATTTCATTTGATTTAAAGCGAGGAAATCTCAGGCATAACAGGTAAGTGGGAATTACTAGACATGCAAGACTGTGATCTTGGGGTACATAGATTGCTAAAGCCATTCACTTGGTATCATTACGCATTTTCCTTTCACTATATATGTTTAAACAATAGGAGAGGGGAAGTGGGTGCAAAAGCAGCAAAACTAGAGGAACTAAATGTGTAGGGTTTGAAAACTATGAAGGACGTAATTTTTTTTAATCTTAATTAATATTGGCACTCTAACACCATGAAAATAAAAACCATCAGAAAAATGTCCCTTTGGTATAAAGCACATATTCAGAATTGCTTACCTCTTGATATGGCTGCTGCTTCACCAACTTTATTCCTCAACTGACTGCAAGTCTCAATAAGCGCTGCCTTTTTACTAGTTACCTAGATTACAAATACAATAGAAGGTTTAACTTTCTATACCGATAATGGCAGTTAGAAACTAAAGATTCAAAAACTGTATACAGTTTTTTTGTTCTCTTCATTTTGCAATTAGATATATATTTAGTCAAACCAGATAGTATTAATCTAGAGTTTCTTGACAAAAATCTACGATCAATCCTACACAGAAACAAAAGCTTCATTGGCTACTAAAACCTTTGAAAGGTAGTAAAGTTTCTACCTCCTTAAAATCCACTTCCACGTATAAATATGGTGCTTTCCCCTCATCCTGCCAAGAGAAGATTTTTAAAATTTAAATTACAACTGTAAATTGGCACACACCATAGATGAATGAAGATAAGCAAAAAAGTTACAACAAAAACTGGACCTACTGGCAACAAAGTACAGAGTTTTACAATTTCTTTCTACATTTAGAGTAACATGTCAACAAGAGGATTTAAGCTATAGAAAAAAGCCTCAGGCTCCAACCAAGCTGCATATCAAATATATTTTTGCATCTTTGATGTGCATGGGAAAAGAATGAAACATTCTTCTTCACTACCAGGCTACAATATTCTGATAATTTAAATAACAAAATGATAAAAAGAAAATTAATAAAAAAATTGTACGGAAGCTTTAGACTAGTTGTCCAACTGATTCTATTTAAGCTTACAAATAGTGTAAATTTTGCACACACATTGTCATATCATAATTGAAATATACACCCAAAAGTCCGTTTAAGTATGAGTCCATTCTAAAATATGTGTGCAGTATTTATAAAAGCGATAACAGAGATCGTGTTCAAACTATCTTTGGAGCCATCAGAACAAACATAGAAAAAAGAAAGAGAACACGAACACAAGCAGTGGTGAAAGCAAAAGTGCCAGTCGCGAATATTAGAGTTTGAGAAGAGAGAAAAGGGAGAGAGAAGATGAAATCATTGATCAGTATTATTTGTTCTAATGAACACAGTACAGGGAAGCTCTATTTATAGAGCTGAAGCTACTAACAGATCTCTAACAGATTAGAGACAGCTGTATTAACAAACTAACAGAAAGGGAGCACTAATCACATATAACCAGCATTACAATAAGTAAGATACATCAGACAACTAAGCAAAGCTGAAGCTGGAATACAGTCTAATAGCGAAGAATTCACAAGGTATGGATATCCACCACTGAAGCACGCGCACGTTATATATGTATATTGAGCTAAAAACACATCAATGGCATGAGAACTTAAGTTTCAACATAATTCAGACCCCCAATGTCTTTGTACTTTGTAGCACAGAGTATTACATTCTGTCTATTAAGGACTAAGATTGTAAAAGTAACAAGCAGTTAGCACAGGAGCCCAACAAGAATGAAATCAACTGTCCTCATCTCCTGTTAAAACCCAAAATAATAAATTTTCACCAAGGTTTAAATGCAAAAGCTTTGGATCAGTATTAATTCAATCCCAAACTTCAATCAACCCACATGCCTCCAAAATGATAGCAGAATTATAGTTTCAAAGGCAGAAGTAGATTAACTTTTTAAGCACAATTTGCACAATATTTATGACAACTCACAAGGAAACCAAGGCACCTGCAACTGAAAATATGTTGTGTCAAAGCCTGCTCCAAGTGATAATATCTGCTTCTTTGTTGGGGCACTTTCATCTGTCTTCTTTTCAACATCAAGAAACTGATAGAGAAGTTTCCGAATAGCAGCCCAACGAGAAAAGTAACCTTTATATTCACAAACAATAAAAAAGCATTAACAAACTACTAAGTTGAGGGGCAGGTACTTAAATAAGTCAATTCCATAAAGAAGCTAAATCCTACCACGATTAATAATTGGAGATCTCCTCACAGGCCTTCTCACAAATAAATGAATGTAATCATCTTTCATGTATCCCTTTTTCACACATGACCTACAGCCATTTTATGAAGAATACATATTCATCATATAACAATAACTACTATAATTCATTTAAGCTCTGATAAAAGCTTAATGAAAAGTTATGACCAAAATGAATAAGATTAATATCAATAATATCTGAACAGTGAAGCAATACACAAAATTAAGGACAATGTCAATTTTCCTTTCTAAAGCATGCTTCTCAATACACACATTGCATGTGTGGTAGGTAACTGTATTATTATAAAGTTCAAAATTAAAACATTATGCAAATGGTCTATCATAATAGAATTTGAAGAAATAATATTAACAGAGGAAATATGTGTTTCATGGTGGATAAAAATAGTCTTAGGTGTACCATATTAAGGGGAAGCGCGATATTAATTTAAGTACATAAAACTTCTCAGTCACTCCAAGAAAAGGAATTTATCCAGCCAATGTTTCCTCAGAACCATGTTTTGCGTATGGCATGCTATGAATAAATAACATTCTCTCTACATGCAATGCATTGTTACATTTCATCAAAAACCAAAAGCATTTTTTTATAACTGAAGTGCTTTAAGGTGAGACAAGATTCAGCTAGATTAGTGTCGATGAATATCCTATCCACATTGACATCGTTAATAGGAAACATCTCAGTTAACTTCTAAAATATTCATCTTTACATGTGCAAATACAACCTTTGATTGCATCACCCCTTGACGAGCCATCTTTTAGAGAAAGCACCAAAGCAGGTAAAACAAAAGTAGACCAGAATATGAATATGATGGAAGGATGAAAAACTCATTACTTCTAAGATCTAAATGAGGGCGTAAGAAAAAATATGATGGAAGGATGAAGCAGTTCCAATGAACAAAACAAAATCTCTCATTTTCTTTAGAAAACCACTTTAAGATGATTTGAGGATTCAGAATTAGGTCTGTCTCTTAAGAAAAGGGATTTAACCACTATCTAGCTGCTGCCTCTATCACAGGCCAACATCATGTTTAAACACTGCAGCTTCTAGATAGACCTGTTCCTAATCTACCAAAAAAGATGATTAAAAAAAAATAAAGAAATTGAAAAAACAACAACAACCCAATGAAGGTTATCTCCAACGGTACAAAATGAGCAAAATCCTAAAAAAGAGTTAAGAAAAAAAGGCAAACAAAATTTAATTTTTACAATAACTTGGAAACGTCAACAAAAAAACAATGCATAAGCTTCATCATACTTCATGTTAGGAACAACCCAGATGGACAATCATGTTCATAACCCATTATGAAAAAAAGAAAAAGCTTTACATAGAAGAAATTGCATGATTCCAAATGCAAAAACAAAAGCAATTTTTGGCATAGCTTTACATCAGAAAGTGAATGTGCATACAATTTGCTGGCGGAAGCGTCATCATTGGTGGCTTGCACCGCTACAGTATTGCTGTGTGAATCGGCCACTGAGTTCGCCATCGTTCTCTAACAAACGTGATATTCTGTTGTTAGGTTTTGATATGAAATAGAGAAGTACCAGGTCCTGCGAGCTAACTACGTCGAAAAAGTCACATAAGCTCCGCGGTTAAAAATAAAATAACGATATTAACCAAAAAAAAAAAAAAATAACGACGAAAGTTATACTTAGATTTTTTTTTTTTATTTATAATCTCTTCCAACAATATCTTAAACCACGATACCATATCCAATTGAGCCTAGTTCAAGTAATGTCGAAAGAGATACCACAGTTTACCAGGAAAAAAGAGATACTATAATTTTTATGGACATTTAATTATAACCAACTTTACATTATTTTGAGCAAATTAATACTTTTTAATTATGAGGAAGGATATTTTCATTACCAAAATGTTTTACTACCAACTTACTACCTATCTAATCACCATTAGATTAATATTTTCTCTCTCTCCAAAATTTTTTTAAATTCTCTCTGATTAAAACAATTTATTGATATTCAATTAAGATTATAAAGGATTAAAAAAAAATATCCTCACTCTTAAATGATTGCATTCCAAATATAAAGTGATATATTTCATGAAGACTGACCATTAATTTTGGAGTTGGGATTCAGGGTAGGCGATATTTAACAACCACAAATAACTTGAAACGGAGTATATTGGATTGGGATTTAAAAAAAATTAAAGGATAATTTTTGAATAAAACAATTTATTGATATTCAATAAAGATTATAAATGATTAAAAAAGTCATGTTATATTCGGTTAGTATTTTAAATGATTATTTCATAATCCGTCCAAATTTCTTGATATTCAACGAAGATTTCAATCAAAGATAAATAATATTGTGGTATTCAAAAATCTAACGTTTTTAATGAATTTTCTATTAGTGTGGATTCCGTGAAATTTTTTAGTTAGAAATATAAATAGAATGTCTCTCTTACAATTTCACCTTAATCTCCAAAATTTCTTTAGATTTCTCTATTGCAGTGTCTTCTTCCTTTGGCTAGTCAACATACTCGAAATCGGGTTCTGCCATGGGAGCTTCGCCAAAGCTCATAAAACAGCAGATTTTTGAGCAACTTTTATCACAAAATAACCCAGAAACAACAATCCAACAAGATTTTAATCTAATCCATCACAAAACAACAGATTTTTGAGCAGTTTTTAAGAGTTTTTTGAAGTTTAAAACGTAAATTTTCTGGTGGTGATTTTTTTTGGCCCAAAAATGTGTGGTTTTTATATTAAAAATAAATAAAATAGTGGGAAAACGTCGGGGAACATAAATCCTCCAAACCAATTTTCATTTTACATCAATGAAACAAGATCGATTTAAAAAAAAATATTGAAACTTTGGTAATATGAACCTTATGTTTAATAACAATATGTCTATAAACGAAATTCCTCCACTATAGGAAACGATTTCAAACAATTTTTGTGTCAATAGATCATTAAAAAGTTATTTTTCAAAAGCCCAAAGTAATTTAAGGTTTCAATATATCGATTGAAAATAATTTGAGAAATTTCCTAAACTTTCATGTAATAAAATCCAGAAATTCATATTCAAAATTTTCTTGAAAAACTCAACGAAAACATGGATATGATATATGGTTAGAAGACTATCGTCACGTAAAACAAAAACTCTAAGGTTTACAATATCAATTGCAAAAAATTTCAAACAAAATTTTACCATGAATTTTACTGATTGAGAAAATTATATTAGGTTTTAATTTTTCCTATTAATTTCGTTGTATTTCTTTGCTATTTTTTTATTGACTCTTGTAATTTTGAATATTTGTTAAAAAATCATATGATTTTTTAAAATCTTATAAATTCATATTTTCCTTATAAATTTCATAAATTCTATTAAAATCCAATCTTATAAAATTTTGATTATAAAAAAAGTCTTTTAAAAAAGTGATTAAAGTCCCATCTATTCTAAATAGTATTTTAAAATATATAATATCTTGTATCTAAAAGAAAAAACTTTTAAAATCCTAATCCAATACACCACCTTAAATCTCAAACAATAATTTTATGAATATTTTAAAAACCCTAAATTTTGAGTTTTGAATGCACAAATAGAATTATCTTCTTTTATTTACCAAAAAAAAATAAAAAAATTATCTTCTTTTGATTACCAAAAAAGAATTATCTTCTGTTGAATACTTTTTCCCTAACAGTAAGAATTAATTTTCACAATAATAATTATTATAAATATGGAAAAATAATAATTATTAGAATTATGAAAAAGAAAAATAAGGATAAATCACAAATATTTATATCATTGATTGGTGATCAACTATGTAGATAATTGAAGCTCTTATATAGAAGAGCAAAAGAGGAAATAGAAAATTCTAGAATATTATTAAAATTCTAAACTACCCTCGTACCTAATACTTCCCCTCAAGATGGAGAGTGGACACAATGAACTCCCATCTTGAACACGTAATTAACAATTTAAAAAGAATATGGCCAAGTACAAGCATGAAAAGAAGAATACAAATCGAAAAAGTATATTGTTATTCCCCACCTTTTACTCGTCAAACTTAGACTAAGCATGCTTTCTTTCTGAAAAAGTTAGCATAAATATAAACACGCGTGGGATAAATCTCAGTAATATTGAGATTTTCAAACTATAACCAGTTCAGCCACTGTAACTAAAAATATCATTCTCTCAAAACATGCTCATGATAAGAAAATAATATATGGAATAATAAACATAGAAAAGAACGTGTAATGTTTAACTGAAACTACTAAATCCCAGCCTCTGAGGGTCTCTGCACGTGAAAGTTTCTAATTGGCCGAACTCAAAGACAACTAAGGCATCCCTTACAATATTACCATTAGAACCCAAATCTCGGTGGGTCAGTTTATGTAACGCCCGACCACTTGCAAAATCAATGATTATCCCCACAAACCAACACAAGACTTTTCAGCGTGCTTTTGTTCTCACTCACACACTTCTTCATAAACTTATCAGGAAATCACCATCTTAGAATTGCTCCAAGTTAAGCACATTAGCTATGGAGTTCTTAAGTTATAGGCTACTAAAAAATAGATGCACCTTGTTAGTATAGGTAGTACATATTAAATCCTTAAAGCCACCCTCAACTGTATAGTCTTACACTTGTACAAGATCTGGATCCCTATTGTTCAGGTGTTGATTTGATTCATTCATGTACTTTTTTTAGAACTTGCAACTCGACATCTTTTTCTTTCAATAAATGTAATTTTTCATGAGCTACACTTCCCATTTACAGAAGTTTCTTTAAAACCTCAACCTTCATTTGATTCTCTGTTGACTCCTGATTATGATTTTCCCTCTTACCCAAACCACCATACAACATCTCTCGAGGAACATATCTTACCAATGACCAACCCAGTCATACCCAAAATTGACTAACCTCATACTACAACCAGTAATATTAACTAATATATAATTTCTTCAACATCACCTATTACCAATGACCTAGTCATATCCAATATTAAGCTCTAAACTAAACCTACTGTAAAGAACCTTGGGATACACCACCCCAAAAGCTAGCTCAAAGGGTGGGAGTGCCCAAGGTCTTATAAACTCCACATTAGTTGCTCATACAACCAATGTGGGACTATATATCTCAACACCTACACCCGTACATCCAGTCCAACCTTGATGTTAATCTCGGCCAAGACGTCCACGCAGCTACCTCTCATACCGTCAAGTACTTCCTCTTCACTTATTCCTTTTTTGTTAAATACCCATAATCGAAAGTATTATCTTATGATCATTGTTTTTCCTCATACACTCACTTCTATTCAAGTGTGTCTTCCCAAAAAGAGTCTCATTCTTATGCAGATGCATCCAAGCATGAATGTTGGCAATGTGCAATGCGCACGAAGCTTGATGCATTAAACTTGAATAAGACCTAGTTCTTAGTATATTTTCTTCCTGGTAAATGCTCTGTTAAGAACCTTGTGATACACCACCCCAAAAGCTAGCTCAAAAGGTGGGAGTGCCCAAGGTCTTATAAATTCCACATTAGTTGCATGTACAACCAATGTGGGACGATATATCTCAACACGCCCCCTCACACAAGAGCCCATTGGGCTTGGAGAATGGATGATGCAACAAGCCCAACCTACCTGTGCTAAGAGAGTCCATAAGAGAAAATGGGGGACGGCGAAGCTCTGATACCATGTTAAGAACCTTGGGATACACCACCCCAAAAGCTAGCTCAAAGGGTGGAAGTGCCCAAGGCCATATAAACTCCACATTAGTTGCACATACAACCAATGTGGGACTATATATCTCAACACACTCAATCAGTTGCGAATGGGTATATAAGATAAAAAAAAGTTGATGGCATAATAGAATGTATAAGGCATAGTTAATGGCAAAACACTACACTCAACCAGTAGCTAAATTGTCAATCATTTATGTCCTTCTAACTATTCCAGCAGCTAATCGATGGTTCATCAAGCAGCTGGACGTGAATGATGCCTTTTTATATGGGGACTAGTACGAAGAAATCTTCATGGATCTACATTAAGGAGTCAAGGTGTTAGTGGCTCTCCTGGTCAAGTTTGTTGCCTTCATAAAACCCTTTATGGTTTGTTCCAAGCTAGTCGATAATAGTACTTTAAACTAACCATTGTTCTTCTTTCGTTGGGCTACATTCAATCCATAGCTGATCATTTGCTCTTCACAAGGTCCACTTCTTCCTTCTTCACTGTCTTACTTATCTACATGGACGATATAGTGCTCACCGGTGACAACTTACGCAATATTAATCGTGTCAAATCGTTCCTTGATGACGATTTCAAAATAAAGGATCTCAATGACCTGAGATATTTCTTAGGATTTGAGATTTCTCGTTTAGCATCTAGTATTGCTGTAAACCAATGAAAAAATGCCCTTGAGTTGCTTAAAGATGGTGGCGTTTTTGCTGCTAAACCAGCCTCTACAGCGATGGACCCATCTCTTCATCTAACTCATTCTTAAGGCAACACGTTGTATGCCTTGAGGCTTTATCTTCTAGAAGACTAGTCATATGCCTTCTTTATCTTACTGCAACATACCTAGACTTATCATTTGCACTAAAGCACTTAAGTCAGTTTGTCTCCAATTTGACTTCTATTCATCAAGCTGTTACTACGTAGGTCCAAATGGAATCTGTAAATCTAGAAAAAAACATGTATTTAAGATCCCACTTTTCTTGACAGTGCTTTGATATATTGGTGCTATAAGAAATAGTCAACGGTATCTAGGTCTTCCTCAATGGCAGAGTATAGATCCTTTGCCACGATGACATGTGAATTGCAATGGATGTGTTATATACTCAACGATCTTTTAGTCCCTCACTCTAAGCCAGCACATGATTTTTTGTGACAATCGTTGAACCATTTTTCTTGGTAAAAATCTCATGTTTCATGAACATTTTAAGCACATCGAAATAGCTTTGTTTGATTTCTGTTTTGGAAAACATTTTTTTAGTTTTCAGAACAAAAAAATTAAAAGGCTCTGTTTGATTACTGTTTTTAAAAATAGTTTTTTAGTTTTCAGAACAAAAAAATTCATTTGGTAATACCTGTTTTGTAAAAAAAGTTTTAAAAAGTGTAACTATTTTTTTGTTTTTAGAATCAAATATGGAGAACATGTCTGAGTTGTTTTTGTTTTCTGTTTTGGTTTTTAACTTTCAAAACAAAAAAACACAGAAAACAACTATTTTCGTAATTATTCTACAAAACAGTTTTAAGAACAAAAAAATCAAAACACAATCAAACAGATCCTAAAAAACTCATTTGGTAAGACCTGTTTTGTAAAAAATGTTTTGAAAACTATAACTATTTTTTTGTTTTTAAAATTAAATTTAGAGAACATGTATGAGTTGTTTTTGTTTTCTAATTTGATTTTTAACTTTCAAAAAAAATAAAATATAGAAGACAATTATTTCCATAACTATTTTACAAAACAGTTTTAAGAACAAAAACAACATTGGACCTACTTTTCTATTTTTTTTGTTTCCATGTATAGTGAGCATAGCTTACGTGGATTAGTTAGAGTTCTCTCTCTTCTACTTTCTTTATTCATTTGTCAGTGTACGAGTTGTGAAATGTGTATATACACTGTTGTATGTATTAGAAAATCAGATTTTGCACTAATGCACATAGTGAGTTTTCATAAGAGTGATAATGAATGATGAATGTATGTGTTTTCACTTCTTTGAATTGATATATCATAACATAATTAATTACAAGCAAACCCTACCTCGGTTGGTAAGCTTATAAGTGATAAAGTTATGAATTCGATCCCTATCAAAAGCATTTTGGGGCTAATAGTAAAAATCGAGATCTGTCTCATCTTACGAGATAGGGACACCCTGAATTTACTAAATTAAATTAATAAGAATTATATGGAATTAACACTTAACACTGTTATGTTAAATTAAATGAAGAGATCAAATTATTAGAAAATTCAATTTTGTAAATTAAATTGATAAAATTTATTTTAGAAGACTACTTTAATAAATAATATACCTTATAGAAACAACATTAATATTTACTCTAAATTTAACCAACACATTTGTATTATAATTCAGATACTTGTAATTAAGTATAGATATTTTTTTTAGATTTTTCTATTAATTCATCGATTATTAGACTATTTCGGTTGAATTAGAAACACAAAGCCAACAAAATTTTATTGTATTCCCTTTGGTTTATTTTTTCTAAAGTTACTTTAGATAACTTTATCTAATGTTTATCAAAACGACGTCGTTTTGGGGCGGAAATCATGGTGTTTTTATAATTCTAATTTATTTCAGGGTTATAATAGTCTTTATCATTCTAATTTTTTAGTTTTTCAACCCTAAAATTACGTCATTTTAATGAACATTAGACAAAATTATCTAAAATAACATTAGATACTTTTTTACCATTCCATTTTCTTTTATTTTTTTCTCTCCTTCATAAGGAATTCTTAATTTAAATACACCTGCAGTTGAACTTTGCAGAATATTGACACGTGTTATATTTTAATTTTGAGAAAAGTTATATTTATAAATTTCTTATTTATAAATTATATTATATTTGACCTGTCATACACTCCTAATTGAAGTGTGATCAATCATGTTTAATGTAGTTTATAAATTTATAAAAATATAAAATTAATAAGGGAAATCATTATCTCATTTTACATGATATAACTCTCATGTTGTCTCACATAAAAAATTGTGTCATCATTTTTTATTTTTTTTAATAAATGGTGGGCCTCACCACATTATGTCTCTATTGTAGGAGATAACTATATCTTACAACATGAGAAAATAGAATCCCAATTAATAAATGGGAAAAATTATACTTATTACCTATTTTTCTTATTATTTCTTATTACCAAATCTTAATTGTTGATTTCCGTCAATCTAACGATTATAATTTAAGGGTTCATAATTATTAATTAATTATTAATTTGTAATAAATTACAATCGTTAGATTGACGAAAATCAACGGTTAAGATTTGGTAGTAAGAAGTAGTAAAAAAAATAGGTAGTAAATATAACCATTCCCTGAATCAATATAACCTTCCCCTTCAATTTTTGCATGAATTTTTTTTGGTAGAAAATGTTCGGATTAAGTAAGCTAGTATATCACAACTCGAACTCACAAACAGCTCTTTCGGTAGAGCGTTTCTTCAGTTTAAGGCAAAGCTCTGAATACCCAAAAACCCTAAAATAAGTATCTAAAATCAAAATTAAATTCCAAAAGCTCAAATCCTGAACCGAAACCCTAATCCTGAAATCCTTCGATTTCATCGAATCGATTCCCTTTCAAAACCCTAGTTCGTTCCCCTTTGTCGAAGATGGACATCGAGCAGAGGCAATCGGAGCTCATCGATCACTTCGTGAAGCAAGCCTCTGCCGCCGCCAACGCTGCCGCACTCGCTTCCCTCCTTGTCGAAGCCACTTCTCATCCTTCACTCTTCGCTTTCTCCGAGATTCTCGCCCTCCCCAATCTTCTACAGGTTCCTTTTTCCTTACTCTCTCTCTCTCCGCTTCAATTTTTTTTACTCTTTTTGTTGTTATTATTATTATTTAACGTTTGTATACATTGCTTTGTTTGCATCTAAGCGTGGATGTTGATTGATAATTTTTCCCCATATATATATATATTTAATTGTTTTAGGGTGTTTGTGTTCTCTCTGTGATCATGAATTTGAGTCTATTCTATTTTGGGTGCTATAAAATCAACCATGTTTTGTGGTGGGCATTTTTCTTATATATATATATATATGTATGTATGTATGTATGTATATATATATATATTGATGATTTTGTCTAAGATTATTATTATACTTTATAGTTTATAAAATCATATTTTGTTAAGGCTCTTTCGGCTGGCAAATAAACTTTTCGAGGTAATATGAAAACTTCTAAGTAACATGAGAACTCTGTTTTATCTATCCAATTTGAGAATACTTGTCGGCTGTAATTTTTTGACTCATGATTTCTTGCAGCTTGAAGCAACTGAGAATGCAGTCTACCTTGATATGCTTCGGTTGTTTGCACATGGAACATGGAGTGATTACAAGAGTAAGACTAAGGATTTACATTTCTGTTTTCTTTTTCTTCCAGCATTTCTGTCTTCTGGGTGAATTTTTCCCAACTTCATTGATTATTTTTTCTTTTCCCGTGGAATTTTGTTGATAGCTTCGATCAATATTGTAGCAACCACCCAGCACTATACCATGACATGTGCATGGTGAATAATGTATTTTGAATTTATTTTTAATGCAAATGATGTTAATGTGATGAGATAGAAAGTTGTAACCTCTATAAGGATTATTATATGGAAGAGGATGATTGAGAAATGAGGAGAACCAATAGTCTAGCCATTTATGTTGTTTTGGGTTTTTGAATTGTTCTTGTTAGTCTATTGTGACATTATCATGTTTAGATCCTGCTTTGATAGTTTTATAATTTCTGTGTGTTTTACTTTTTTCCTTTTATAATGCATTCATATTTTATTATTTGTGCTACTTTTGGTGAATTTTATTTGCTGGAAAATGTTTCTATCATGCTTATTATCCTTGATATTATTTGGTAGTTTTTTTTTTAAAATATATTCTGCCAGGCTTTTAAATTTTAATATATATTACAGTCTTAACTACTGTTTTTAACTTCATCGCCATGCTTCTACTTTTGGCCAACACTATCCACCATACAGTTATGGCTTTTGGCTTGCTTCCATTTGTTATTGACTTCACTAGCTACTTCTAATGTTACTTATATTTACATGTGGGCTTATTATAAGGTATGCATGCCTGGATGGAGGCATATTTTTCATTTTTGTGATTGGTAACAATCACATCCTACTAGTTTTGAACCCCAATAGGTGCTGCGTATTGTTTTGTGATATAAAAAGCCTTTAAAGTATACATCTTGCATTGTTTTTATATTGTAAATAACCAATTCAATCTAAAACCTTAAGGTGTTGGGTGAGGGCTTCTCTCTTGATGGTTTATATTATTTTCTAACAACCCCTCACACAAAAGCCCTTTGCGCAGGCCCAATTTTTGGTTTACCTTGTGCATATTTAATTCCACTAGAAAGTGGGGGCGATGATGATTGAACTCGTGACCTTTTTATGGTCATTGAAGCTCTGATACCATGTAAAGAACCACTTCAACCCAAAACCTTAAGGTGTTGGGTGAAGACCTTTTTAAGTGGTTCATTACATGGTATCAGAGTTTCAGTGACCACGAGATTATGAGTTCGATCCTCACCGTCGCCTACTCACTTGTGGAATTAAATAAGCATAAAGTAAAACCAAAAGAAGAAAAAAAGTGGGCCTATGCAATATCCACGTTTCAAGTCCAAAGGGCTCTTACGTGAGGGGGTGTGTTAGAGAATAATATAAACCATTAAAAAGGCCTTCACCCAACGCCTTAAGTTTTTGGGTTGAAGTGATTCTTTACGTGAATAATATCATTAGGACAATTTATAAATTTAAACTCATTTCATAATTTGTTATTTTTGTTTTGCGAGTCTGCTTTTTTATGCCTAAATAGAAAAGGCATAATGGTACTTGTTAAACAGTTTAAGTGGCTTATAGGTAATGCTGATCGCCTTCCACAATTGATACCTGATCAGATCCTAAAGCTTAAGCAACTTACAGTTCTTACACTGGCCGAGACATACAAGGTATTGCCTTATTAGCTACCTTGTTTTGCTGCTTTGCTTGACTTAATGATTGAGGGTGATTACTGATCCATTATAATGTGAGAGCAAGCACCATGTGACCTACTCCGGTCCAGATGACTTGCTTTTCTATTATTGGTATAAGTTATATTATAAGTGGAAACTAATTTAAATTTATCAGGTACGTCTAAATGTTTGATTTTAGTTTGTTTTCCAGCCATGTTTTTTTCAAGAAATTTTCTCGGATATGTAGATATTGGGCAGCCTTGCAGCATTTTTAATTTTCTTGATGTTCCTTTGTGTTTTAGAGCTTGCCCCATCTCCCTTTACGTCCCTTCAACAATAATTTCTGTTTGAGATAGGGAGGAATATATTTGTTTGTGGTTGCCATCATACTTTTATTTTATTTGTTAAATAAAAGCATCTTCTTTTTTCTGGGTCATCATCATGGGACTTGATAAGTTTTCTTTTGGTGCCATCAATTTCATATTTAATTTATATGTTGTATTTGTTAACCCAAGATGCCCCTTTTTTCATGGTCATTCATTTTGATATGTTTGATTTGCTAGATTGCTGAACTTGCTTGTAGTTATACAAATGAAATGTCAAACTTGCTTGTAGTTATACAAATGAAATGTCAGAATCACCTCTCATTGGGGGGGGGGGGGGGGGGCTAAAATTGTGTCAAGTGTGCAATTTTTTCTGTCCTTTGATGCGTTTAGCAATGCTTGCATCTGTAATGGTGTCTCTTTGCCCCTAGATCTATCATAGGATAAGGTTGCGTTTATGGTTTCTCTATGGTGTTTTGCTCAGGGTTGTTTGAGGGTTTAGTTATCTCTAATTTTGAGCATATCTTATCCCACTTAGTCCTCTTTACTTTAATCATATTTCTTTTCCTATAAAAAATGGATAAATCTTCTGTAGAACCCATTTCTTGATTTTTTGTATAGGGATTGTTTCATCCAATTCATCATTTTAAAAATGTGTTATCTTTTTCTTTGAACTTTTGTAGAATGTTTGTTGCTATATTTGGTTTTGCTGTTTGAGTTTTTATCCTTATCTTCCAATATTAGAAATTAATTTGTACAAATTCATAGTTTTTGATTTTTCTTTTAGGTACTACCCTATGACCAACTTATGCAGGAGTTAGATGTTACAAATGTTCGTGAACTTGAAGATTTTCTAATTAATGAATGCATGTATGCGGTAGGCATCATTCCCTTCGAGAGAGTATATTTCTGCTCAAGTGTGGACAAATTAATGGGATATGCATTTATGTTATCATAATGATGATTATTGTTTATTTTTATTACAATAAAAAGATTCACTAGTAGAGGAAGAGGAATATTGGCATTGTTGTTAAAACGTAGTGTCAACTCGTAGAAACGGACGAGTTTACGTTTTTTGGGCAAAAAGTGTCGAAACGGTAGTAGAAACGTAAAATGAGCTGACTCGGTTGAATTTACGAGTCAACTCGGTTGACTCGGCGAGTTTACCGCGTCGACTCAATACTAAATCCAAAAAAAAAAGAAAAAAGAAAAGAAGGAAGAACGGGCTCGTCTCCATCTCTGTGGTTCTTATGTACAATAGCTCACCCATGTCTGACACCCACGACGACCACAACCTCAAGCCGCCGCCGAAGTTTCTGCTCAGTTGTCCACCGCTGCTGTCCGCGCCGCTTTACAAGCAGCGATCGTGGTCACCAGATCTATACCACGACGAGGCATGGCTCCGCCGGAGAGGGAACCAGAAGCACAGTCACAGAAGAGCGAGAGGAATTTGCAAATCTCTGCTTTCAACCTTTCTCTCCATCTACATACCATTCCTTCATTTTATTATTGTTTTTTTTTAATACACGATGGTACCTTTTAACTTAAGCTAGAAAGTTAGATATTATATATCCCACCTAACTCTTATTTTATTATTTGTTTTACTCCTTTGTTAAACTATCTTCGTAGGATCCAACCTTTTGTCCATCAGTCCATCTACATACTATTTTCTTTATTTTATTGTTATTTCTTTATTAACATGATGGCACCTTTTGATTCAAATTAGATATTATATATTCCACCCCCTTTATATTTTATTATTTGGTTCGCTTCTTAGTTTCATTTTAACAGACATTATTATTTATATTAAGTGATTATATATACTGTGATTTATTTCTATTCAACTGTGATTTATATTCCACCTTTTTATTATATATTTGATTATATATTCTAATCATTATTCATGGCTCCTTCATAATGATTTTGATAACTATAAATATATATTAAATATATATGGCATGTAGTAAACTCTTCCGTTTCGTTTACGTTTCATGATTTTACGTTTTCGTTAACCCCTACCGTTTCTACGTAGACTCTACGTTTTAACAACATTGAATATTAGGGTGGTAATAACATCACATCTTTCCGATGGAATCCGGAGAGAAAAAGTAATGTATCTATTCCGAAGCTCTCCAATTCTTATGCAAGAACCATCAGCAAAAACTATAGGAAATCCATAAATCACTCAAAATCTGCCAAGGAAATGTTCACAATGGAAACGCTTGGGGATTATGCCTTATGAGGTCTTTGCTTATGAAAAAAATAAATTGTTTTTATCCTATTCAGTATTACAATCCCAAGAATAGCTTTACACTAAATGGGATCTATTAAACAGCGCTGTAATTGTTATATGATTAATCTCTGTTTAATAATTTAGTGCCTATATGGTACTTGTCTTTTTTTTTTTTTTTTAAATTTTAATATACTTGCTCTTATCATTTTGTGTTATTTTTTCATTTTGTCCTTTTCCTAAAGATGTCGGATAGTCAAATTAATTAATTG
This sequence comes from Gastrolobium villosum, assembly GCA_032173675.1. Taxonomy (NCBI): domain Eukaryota; kingdom Viridiplantae; phylum Streptophyta; class Magnoliopsida; order Fabales; family Fabaceae; genus Gastrolobium; species Gastrolobium villosum. The sequence goes on from JAVKPL010000580.1 coordinate 69,141, forward strand.
GAAACAATATTTAATGATCAGCAAATATGTTTTTTTAACTTATCATGCTCTCTTCAGGGAATTGTCAGAGGAAAGCTGGATCAGTTGCGGAGATGCTTTGAGGTCCTAGATCATCATCATCTATTAATTTTTTATTTTTTGGAAAAATGCTCTTTTAATCCCTTTCTAATTTTTTTCATTTAATGAGTCCTCTATTAGGAATTTAGTTGATCTTTGATGGTTATTTCAGGTCCAATTTGCAGCAGGTAGGGATTTGAGGCCTGGTCAACTGGGGAGCATGATACAGACTCTCTCTAACTGGTAATCTATCTTTTTGAAGTTGGGGCTTAATTAAGTTGTAGTCATATGTCTGATTAATAGTAAATCAATTACCGATATCTGGAAATAAAATATATAAATCTCTTTATCAGACAGTAAACATGGGTAGTGATACTGGACAGCTGTAAACTTTTGATTTCTTTGCTTCGTTACGTCAGAGCTTTGAAATTTTCAACTACCGCTTTTGAAAACAGCTTGTATTTTAGTCTGTGTAGCATCCAAACTCAGTTGAAGTTGGTTTAAACTTCCTATTATCAGCTTGTCACAATTTTGTATTTTATCGGAAGCTTTTGATTCTTGTTTTGCAATTCTGCTTGTGTTGTTTCTTTGGTTCGAAACTTCTCAAAATGGCATTTTGTCTACATTATGCTAATTTTTGGTATGTGATATGTGGAGTTTCTCTGCAAATACTATTAAAATTTAATTCATGATTGGGAAATATAGGTTATCTACGTCAGAAAATCTGCTTGTTTCAATTCAAGAGAAGATAAAATGGGCTGATGCTATGAGTGAAATTGACAAGAAGCACAGGAAGGATGTGGAAGAGAAGGTAGAAGAAGTGAAGAAGTCCATTTTCAAGGTCGGTTGAATTTATTTTTATCTCTTTATTTTCTTCAACAATTTTTTTCTTAAATACAGATGAGAAAATGTCCCATAAGAATGCTTACATGTAATTTTTTTTTTTTGGATAAAATGGGGGAAATTGAACACATGACCTAATACAAACTACCCAAACCCCTCACCACTAGACCAATCCTAGTGGCTTACTTTAATGTAATTTTGATATTGTATACATTTTCTCCATTATGTGGCTCTCTATGACAGAATTGATATTTCTACCCTTGCTTCTGTGCCTTTGACTGATGCCGGATGGTTTTGTTTATAAAGGGTTTGTACTGAATATGTTGAAGTTTTCATATATCCTTTTGTTTATCTGTGTGTGTTCTGGGTTTGGTGTTCGAATATCTGGTGGATGTATGGTGCAAGCTGGGTTTCTCATGCCAGCACTATTTGCGAACATAAATAAACATGGTGCAAATTGACCACTTAAAATGATTAAATTCTGTCGGAGTACTTTGAATATATTCACGAGCAAGGTTTCCCATTCATTTTTCCATCCTTTGTCCTATTGTTTCTATGCTCAATAAATCTTTGGTTTGGAGTTGTATCTGAGCAATTGAATTCGATCATTTTGTTTTGTAGGAGTGGAAGCCAAATCCATAGTCTTTTATTTTAGCTCTTAGCAAGTGAAGCTTAGTACATTTTTTTTTTATCTTAATCATAGCAATAACAGAATCCTACTAAGCCACCTCAAGTTTACCATCATAGCAGCTAGTCATCATAACTACTATCCAGGAAAACTGCTATTGACAGCTTCTGTATAGCATCCCTGCTTTAGTCTAACTCAAATATCAAACTGATTGTCAAACCATTAAAAATGTGATACCCACTAATCCTTTTGTTATTTTATGTCCCATTTTTATTCTGATGATGGCTTAGAAGCCAAGTATGTGCAGTCAAGCTGTATAGCTTAGTGTCATTGCATATTCCTGGCATTCGTGGGTGGGATTGGTTTGGCTTTAAGCTTATCTTTGAATGGAAGAATAAGAACGAAGATGAAACTGAATTCTGTTATTAGCATAATATCTAAAACATACACGTGTATAGTATTATATACTACATCCTACGTACCCCTCCCTTTTATTACATTCACCTATTAACTACCTCCTTACAACCAATCTAGCAACCCCTTCCCGTAAGCTACGGAACTAACTTCCCTTAAGCAAAGTCCTTCAACCATGGTGGTGACTTCAACTGACACCCAGAACCTGACCTTGTGACTCTCTTCTGCACCTCTACATTCCTAATACCATTGGATGCTGCATCAACGATCCACTCTAGCTACTATATATAGTTATTTGGGATGGTGAAGTTTGGCTACTGAAAGATGTTTATGAGAAAAGACCATGCACTATTACAAAGGAGGGGAACAAAATTATGATGGGAAAATAGTAGGTAAAGATGATAACTGTTTGCATAAAAGCAATATCCAAACCGCCTGCATATCTCCATATTAATGACTTCAAATTTTTAGGGAAATTGTGTTGCGCAAACACTTATTCTTTAGTATAACCAAAATAACATTTTCAGTTGAGTGTTTAGCCATAAGGTATGCGGCTTCAACATCGAGGCTGTCCTGTGTGTGGATTTGTAGTTTTATCAGATAATATAGAAGTATCAGTCTTATTTATACGCACAGATAATTGCCTGCTCTTCTTTATTTTTGGAATATATTGGTCGACGAGTCTTACTTACGTCGTGGCAGAAGTTACACCCTATAAGCAGGCCGACATCGACTTCAGAGGCCATGAGGAGATCTGCTCTGAATCTGGTGGAGTGATGGATTATGAAGAAGACCGAAGCCGACCAAAGAGGTAGTTTGAGACAACTTTGTGTATATCAAAGTCAAGTGTTTTCATTAATTTTCTTGAAAACAGTTGATTTTCTACGTTGAAATTTGCAATGAAATCACCTGATTGCAATATTATAAATGTTTTTGGTTGCTGACAGGGTCTATGATCTTGAAAAAATGAATGAATCTGGTGTTACTTGAATATCAGTCACTTTTGTATAAATATTTAGTGCTAAACTTGTTGGTGGTGGTAGTGTCTTTTAATGCTAAACTTGTATCGCATAACCAGAGTCCATAAATGGGAATGGATATAAGATATGACATTATAAAGGAAGTTAGATATAAATGTGTTCTGTAGCATCCATTTCAATCTCGAATATGATTAAATGCTGTGTATTTTATTTAGATAATCAATTATTCCTTGTGTTCTATCGCAAGACTCATGGCTTGGAAAATTTGCAGGAGGCGGCATCCAATATCTTGAAAATTGTAGTAGATAAGGAGCTCATTGGATGGGTGTTTTAATAGCTTGCCTGACTTTTATTCATGGCATGCGTCAATTGAGAAAATATCAGCTTTTGGAGATAAGTACACCTATCATCGATTATCGCACTTGTCTGTCACACCACCAAGCCGAGATAGGAACAAGGGATATAAGGTGGAAAAACCTGTTTATTTCTTCAGGGTTGTATTTTGGAAATTGATAGTTTCTTGAACCATTGTCAATCCTATATTGAGTTGGCAAGAACAAGCTGAGATGGTGGTGCGGCTTTTGTTTTTGGTTGCTATATGCTAAACTGTTTTTCTTTGTATTATGCTTAGTATATGCTGGCCCAATTGCATTGCTTTACATTATGGTGATTATATAGTCCAATATTTAGATACATATTAGCATAAAAGGATGATGACATTTTGGTAAAATTGTAGCTGGTGTTTGAGGACACTTGTTGTCAGAAGTGTTCGTTTGAATGAGTTTTTGGAAAAAGGGTTTTTTTATGCCTTGCTTATTTTAAAAGTTTTTTTTATAGAAGTTAAGTTATTTAGATTTTGAATTTTTTTTTTTGGTTTTTGACTTGTATTTTTTTTTTTGAAGCTAAATTTTGTAGCTTTAAAAAAAGAGAGTAAGTATTTGACTTTTTTTTTTGTGAATTTTTTTTTGAAGCAAACATCCAAATATTACGTTGCAGCGAGAAGGGCTTTTTTTATTATTAAAAAAAGCAGTTTTGAAGGAAAAAAAGTCCATACAAACAGGGATAACTTAATTTTCTTTTTGTTCAATGCTACTCACAATTTGGAAGAGAAACAAATTAAGAACTGTTTTAGCTAGCGGTTGAATTGTTCTCTTAAAAAAAGGCAGTTGTGTTTGTGTTTCTCTATTGTTGTGTGCCTAGCTTTGCCGTCTTGCATGTTATTGTAAGACCAGTTAATCTTTTGCTTATATGGCCCTGCTATGGATCGTTAAGATTGATGAACATTTAGAATATGAATGTAGTCAGAATTAAATTTAATCTAATGATATGTGATAAATTATTTTGGTGGTTATGATGTTGATAGTCATCTTTGTTCTATAAATTATTATGTATTTCAAAATAGAAGTGACATAATTTTGTTGGATGATTTTAACTGTTTTGTTAAACAAACTATTTTAATTATGTAACTAAACAAACTTTAGGTAGTTCTACGAAAGTGGTTGACTTCTTGGATGGGCCAAGCTACTTTTAGTCACATGCTTGAAGTTGTTATTTCCACAAATTTTTTTAATTTACATATCAATTTCATCACGATTTCTGCATACGTATTGGACCTGATACAGGTGCAATGTTTCATCATTCAAACCCACGCCTGTTTAATCTTTTTAATTATTTATGTATATAAAAAAAAGAAAAATTGTGTATTATTTTAAATGATGTAAAGTTGTATCATTTTAAATGAAGGAAATAGATAGATAAAAGAGTAGAGAGAGTGGACAAAAAAATATAAAGGTGTGAGTCATACTTCTTCGTGAGAGTGAAATGACACAAGTTGTGTTCATACTAGTCTAGGCAGACCCACCCACCTACGCACATAGACTTCCATGCTCCAAGAAACTTGCATTTTAAAATCGTGAGAGTTGACACTAAGTCAAGCAATGGCCTAACATATAAGTAGGCTCAGTCAACGTGGCAATGTATAACACCTCAAGTATTTAAATGTTTATTTTAATGTTATATTGTGAAAGGAAAGTTGATGGATTAGTGAAAATCCAAGTATTATGGCCAAAAGGGGCAAAAAGGGCAAAATTGTAATTTGCCAACCGTGTGTTCTGAGGCTTAAATATTGAGTTAGAGATTTCAAATGACAAAAGTAATGCTGGAAATGGAATCAGGGCGGAAAATGGAGTGAATAGGCAAATTTGGGAAAAATCGATGAATAGTGATTTTAAGTGTTAAAATACTGAGTTGTGAGTGTACCAATAGGTGTGAAATTTTATCAATATTTTGGAGAAAGAAAAATATGTCATGGACTGGAAAAATATTTAGATTAAGGATTTGTGATCGGAATTTTTATCGGAGTTAAAGTTAGATCGCGTGTGGGACCCGTGTGACCGAAGTCACTTGGCCCCACCTCCTTTTCTTTCCTTCTTTCTCTCCTTTCCTCTCCATTCTCTCGCGCGCTCACAGTGAGGGAAAAGGGCCATTTTCACCATTTCTCCATTTTCTTCCCATTTCTTCGTTTCTCCACCGAATCGCTTGATTTTGGTGTTGAAATCTATCGTAAACAACCTTCCAAAGCCATTGGTAACACTTAGGAGCCTTGAATCCATCTCTTTGGCCGCGTTTTGAGCAAGAACAGATCCGACCCATTGGAGTTTTTGGAGATTTCTTGGAGTTTTGAGCTTCAAATGGTTTAGTGAAGCCTTAGTGGTGATCATACTATCCATTGTAAGTATATTTGTGGTCTTTTGATAGTTGATTTCTTAGATCTATGAATTTGTGTTCAAAGCTTTGATTTTAGATGTGTGATGATAGAGAGCCCAAATGCAAAAATGCTATTAGATGAAAAGGCCTTAGAATCATGTTTGTAAGCTAGAAATGCTATGTTAAATTTTGGTGAAAAATCTAGGTTTTAACTTAGAGAATTTTGAGGAATTTTGATGAAAAATGAGTTTTGGTGTAATTTGGATTTAATGATTGTTGTAGGGTGCCTCACACGGTTGGAATTGTGAAAAGTTGAATTGGAGCATACGTTTGGAACGGTGTTGCTCGTGTTAAGGTAAACTCTTGGAACTTGGGTTTAATCCCTAGTGAGCTCCACCACACCTAGAGGAAGGTTGTGGTTGGATTATGTAGTGATGACATGATGTGTTTGTGTGCTTGTATGCATATTGCTTGTATTGTGTGAAAATTGTGTGGTCACTGGCCAGTTGACAAGTGGAGTTTGGTCATCCGCTGGATTCATCCTTGTGAGAATGCCAGTCGGGTATTGCCGTGGAGTCGACTCTGGGAGCGGCGCCAGGATGATCCAAACGTGGGACGTCCGCCGGATAGGGCTCATGAGGAGTTCCGGTTGGGTATTGCCATGGAGTCTTCTCAACCATGGGAGAGGCGCCAGGACTGTCTCGGGAGTTATATGATGGAGTCCTTGAACATGAATCCATGAGTGGATGTTCTTGGGTGTCTCCAGATGGATGGTGATATTGTTTTACTTGCATGCCATATTATGTCATTTTGATACATTTTAGTGAGCCATGGAGTGGAGAGAGCCTCTAGCTCCATTGGTTTACTGAGATATATCCGTATATCTCACCCCGTGTTTGGGGGACCACATTTCAGGTCACTATGAGCCGGGAGGAGCTTCGGGCAAGAAGCCCGTGTAGTGGACGTTGGATGGGCATGCGGTGCATTGGATTGCATGGCTTTTTGGAGGAGTTTATGGAGTGCACATAGCATACCATTAGTATTTTGAGACTTAGGTCATGAACATATTGCATGATGTCATTTTCCATGCTTTTGTTAGTGTTCATGGTCATATGCTAAGTCTTGTTATGTTTTATTATTCATGGCTTGGATAACTGTATATTTTGAGTGAGCATGGGACTTGTCCATTGCCACATTGCCTTGAAGTCTTGATGAGTTATGTTGTAAAAATGGTCCATATATGCATGTAAATGGCCATTATTTTGAGGATGATGTAAATGATGTTAAACTTAAGGAAAATGCATGATGGAAGGGCCTAGAGCCAACATTAGGACATGATTATGTGTTATGTGGAGTACCAAGGGGTTAGGGATGAATTACACACCCTTTTTGGGGCTCAAAACAGCTGTAATCTGTCATTTTGCTGCATAGTAATCGATTACCCAAGCATGGTAATCGATTACCATGCAACAGGGGACGAAAAATTAGCTACTGTCTGCACTGGTAATCGATTACTGGCCTTTGGTAATCGATTACCATGTGAGGTAATCGATTACCCAAAGCTGGTAATCGATTACCAGAACAGAGGAATTGAAAAATTGGCTACTGCCTCATTTTTGACAGGTGGTAATCGATTACCACCCACTGGTAATCGATTACCACAGTGTAATTTTCGAAAATTCAGGTTTTTCTAGACAAAAAGAAAGGGGTATAACTTGATGGGTAGAACTCCAAATGATACGTGGTTTGAAACCACGCGTAGATAACTTAAAGGACTATAACTTGGTAAAACGAGAGAGTTAAATGGTGAGTTTAAATGAATTGAATAAAAAGAATGATTTATGAGGTTAGAAAATGTATGATTCCGCAAATGGCATTTACAATTATAGTGTGCTTTTAATTGATTACGGAAAATGTATTGATGTAAAAGAAAAGGAAAATGATAAAAGAAAAATTTGCCCGTAATTTAATTAACCTAATCACTGTGATTGTAACTGCGCTTAATATCATAATCAATGTTAACAATACCGGTGTACAACGGGCTGTTACATTTAATGGTATCAAAGCAGTTTTGTTTAGGGAACTCTGGTTGTTGTGTATGATGTATCTTGTGTGTCATAGCTATCTGTGAACTATTTATGATTAATGTATATGTGATTCCTCAGTGTGGGTCTGATCAACTCATTCCTTTGTGTTACATGTACAGATATCATAAGTAGGGCACGAGGTCGCCGTGGGGCACGTGGTGCAGGTCCTTTGCCACCGGATCCGGTCACTGCAGCACTGAATGCTCTGCAGGCGGAAACGGCTGCAAATAGAAATATGACAGAGAACCTGATGAAAGCAAATCAGGATATGATGCAGGCCTTTATGGCTGAGTTGAGGGCGGATAGAGGTCGTCCTAGGAGGGAAGATACACCTCCGCATACGGCTACGGTGACTTCTACACCGACGCCATCTGTTACTCCTCAACAGGGGGAGAGTGGGGCTAGTCACCACACTGGTGAGGCTAGTCATCATACTACTACGGATCCTAGTTATGTTCCTGATCCGTCATCGGTTGCCCAATCTACTGGGGCTGCTGGGCAGGTTCTTGATAATGCTGACGATGAGCGTAGGCTCATATCTTTTAGGAAACATAAGCCACCCGCATTTCTGGGGTCAAGGGACCCAAAGGAGGTCACTGCTTGGTTGAGGGGCATGGACAAGATTTTTCAAGTTATGAGATGCCAAGATCCGCAGAAGTTGTTATATTCTGTGTATATGCTGGAGGGTGATGCCCAAGAGTGGTGGGACAATGTGTCTCGCCTATTTGTTATTCAGGGTGAGGTTCTTACTTGGACTATGTTTGAAGGATTATTTCATGAAGAATATTTTCCCCGCGATGTTCGGGAGGCAAAGCAAGGTGAATTTGATAATCTGGTGCAGGGGGTTATGACTGTTGATGCCTATGTGGCGAAATTTAATGAACTTGTCAAGTTTGCTAATTATGGAGGTACTCTACCTACTCCTGAGTTTTTGTCAGCTAAATTCCAAAGAGGGCTGAGTGAGAAGATTGCTAAGAGAATGTCAAATACAGCGGTGAGAAACTTTGCTGACTTGGTGACCCAGTGCAAGAGGGTCGAGACTGTTTATGGAAGATATCCGAAATCTGATTCGACAAAAGAGCAAGATGTTAAGAGGACACCTGGTCTTTCTGGTAATACCAACAGAGGAGGTTTCAATAATAATAATAGAGGTAGGGGGTTGCATGTAAGGCAGCCTCCTGGTCAGTTCAAGAGGGGTGGAAATACTGGTGGTGGTGGTGCTTCGAACAGATATTTTACCCCACAATGTGGGAAGTGTGGGAAATACCACAGAGGTGTGTGTGGTGCTGGTACGTCGAATTGTTTTAGATGTGGTCAGAGTGGCCACTTTGCTAGAAATTGTACATCTTCTTCGGGGCAGGCTGCGAATCTGCAGGCCTTGCCGCCAGCTACTACTACTACTGCTGCTCCTATTGCTGTTGTTCCTACTGTGGGACGAGTTTATACTACAAACGCACAACGTACTGAAAAGGCTCCGAATTTGGTCAAAGGTATAATTTTTCTATCTAATGTTGATTTATCTGTGTTGTTTGATTCGGGAGCAACACATTCATTTGTGGCGGACTATGTGGCTAAGGCGCTGGACTTAAAGGTAACACGGATGGTTCCTCCGATGCGTATTACTACTGCTACAGGAGAGGTTAGTGAATCGTCTTGGATCTGTGAAGATGTGAAGTTCACTTATTTAGGCAGGGGTTACACCATTGATTTAATTATCTTACCCCTGGCCTCTGTCAATTTAATTTTGGGGATGGATTAGTTGTCTCGGAACTGCGCAATGATTGATTGCTGCGGGAAGAGGTTGTTGTTATCTCACGAGAGGCCGTCTGTTTGTCCGTCTCTGTATTTGTCTGTAAGTCAAACTGTGAAAGCCTTGAAGGCTGGAGATTTGGGTTATGTCTTGTTGGGCGGATTGGTGGGTGATAAAAAGGAGGAGATTTCTGCTATACCAGTTGTTAATGAGTTTGAAGATGTATTTCCGGATGAGATACCGGAATTCCCACCTGAGAGAGAGATTGAATTCTCGATTGATTTATTGCCTGGTGTGGGGCCGATCTCCTTGGCTCCATACCGGATGTCGCCACTTGAGTTGGCTGAATTGAAGAAACATATTGAAGAATTATCTGCGAAGAATTTTATTAGGCCGAGTGTGTCTCCGTGGGGAGCACCAGTGATATTTGTAAAGAAAAAGGATGGTAGCATGAGATTGTGCACCGACTACCGACAGCTGAATAAAGTGACTATTAAGAACCGGTACCCATTACCGCGTATTGATGATTTATTAGATCAGTTGAGGGGTGCCTGTGTATTTTCAAAGATTGATCTCCGGTCCGGATATCACCAGATTCGGATTAAACCGGAGGATATACCTAAAACAGCTTTCCGATCCAGATATGGACATTTTGAATATCAAGTGATTCCTTTCGGGCTTACTAATGCCCCGGCGGTGTTCATGGACTATATGAACCGCATCTTTAAACCGTTTTTGGACCGGTTTGTAATTGTATTTATTGATGACATTTTGATCTATTCTAAGAGTAAGGAGGAGCACGTCGACCATTTGAGGACTGTGTTGCAAGTATTGAAGGACAAGAAATTATATGCTAAGCCGTCTAAGTGTGAATTCTGGTTGTCTGAGGTGCAATTTTTGGGTCATGTTATTTCTGCAAGTGGTGTTGCAGTGGATCCAAGCAAGATTGAAGCGGTAAGTGACTGGGAAAGACCTAAGACTGTGACTGAGATTAGAAGTTTTCTGGGGCTTGCTGGCTATTATCGCCGATTTATACAAGGATTTTCTGCAATGGTTCTACCGTTGACTCGATTGACACGAAAGGATACTCCTTTTGTGTGGACCCAGGAATGTGAGGACTGTTTTCTGCTACTGAAAGAGAAATTGACTACTGCTCCGGTGTTGACTCTACCTGATCCGGAGGGTGAGTTTGTATTATATTGTGACGCTTCTAAGAAGGGTTTAGGGAGCGTGTTGATGCAGGAAGGAAAAGTGATTGCATATGCGTCTAGGCAGTTAAGGCCGCATGAAGAAAATTATCCGACGCATGACTTAGAATTGGCTGCTATTGTGTTTGCCTTGAAAATTTGGAGGCATTTTCTGTATGGGATGAAATTTGCTGTGTTCAGCGACCATAAAAGCTTGAAATATTTATTTGATCAGAAGGAGCTGAATATGAGGCAGCGGAGATGGGTTGAATTTTTGAAAGATTATGATTTTGAGCTGAAATACCACCCGGGAAAGGCCAATGTTGTGGCCGATGCATTGAGTAGGAAGTCTGTTAACTTATCTCATATGATGATGTGGGACAATGAAGTGATTGAGCAATTCCGTGATATGAAAATAACAGATTTCTTTGCAGGAAGAATGTGTGATATGGAGTTGACTCGGATTGAAAACGAGCTGCACGAGAAAATTAAAGAGACTCAGATTCGCAATGAAAGTATAAAATATTTGAAAGGCCAGAGTGGCATATCTGTTAATGAACAAGGACTTTTGTTATATCAGGGCAGGATTGTTGTGCCCAGGGAACTTGCAGAGGAAGTTATGACTGAGGCCCATAAGGGTCAATATGCTATCCACCCAGGTGCCACAAAAATGTACCAAGATTTGAAAGTTAAGTTCTGGTGGCCTGGGATGAAAAAGGATGTTGCCGAGTACGTGTCCAAGTGCTTGGTGTGTCAGAAAGTAAAAATAGAGCATCAGAAACCTGCTGGACTACTTCAGCCGCTGGATATACCAGAATGGAAATGAGAGAGTATTTCTATGGATTTTGTTGTGGGATTGCCGCGAACTCAAGCTGGTTATGATTCGATTTGGGTTATTGTGGACCGACTTACGAAGTCTGCACACTTTCTACCAGTGCGAGTGGATTACACCACAGAGAAGTTGGCTACACTGTATGTAAAGGAGATTGTTAGACTCCATGGGATACCGATTAGCATTGTTAGCGATCGGGACCCGAAGTTTACTTCACGATTTTGGGGAGCTTTGCAGCAGGCTTTTGGCACTCAGCTTCGACTGAGCACCGCTTATCACCCGCAGACTGATGGTCAGACTGAGAGGACCATACAGACACTTGAGGATATGCTGAGAGCTTGCACACTGGAACAGGGTAATGCTTGGGATAAGTACTTACCACTGGTGGAATTTTCTTATAATAACAGTTTTCATTCCAGTCTGGGTATGGCACCGTATGAGGTTTTATATGGCAGGAGGTGTCGTACGCCCACTTGTTGGACTGAGGTAGGCGATAAAGAAAGATTTGGTCCGGATTTTGTGCAGGAAACAACAGTGCAGATTGAAATGATCAGAGAAAAATTGAAACAGGCACAGAATCGGCAGAAAAGTTATTATGACAACAAGCATAGACCGCTGGAATTTGAGGAAGGTGACCATGTATTTGTATGTTTGTCGCCGGTCACAGGTGTTGGCCGTGCGTTGGGTGTGAGGAAGCTGAGTCCACGGTTCATTGGGCCATATCAGATTATGAAAAGAGTAGGATTGGTGGCCTATCAGCTTGCCTTACCCCCGCAGTTATCTAATTTACATGATGTTTTTCATGTGTCGCAGTTGCGACGTTATGTTCCGGATGAGTCACATGTTGTGATGCCGGATAATATTGAAATCAGGGAGAACTTGAAGACTCCCATCGGTCCTATTGCAGTATTGGACCGCAGTGAAAAGAGACTAAGAAGTAAAGTGATTCCCATGCTGAAGATTCTGTGGGAAGGCCGCACACCTGAGGAGGCTACTTGGGAGCGGGAGGACGAGATTCTCCGGCTGTATCCTGAGTTAGTGAGCAGGTATCATTTAATTTTGCGGACAAAATTTCAAAAAGGTGGGGTGAATATAACACCTCAAGTATTTAAATGTTTATTTTAATGTTATATTGTGAAAGGAAAGTTGATGGATTAGTGAAAATCCAAGTATTATGGCCAAAAGGGGCAAAAAGGGCAAAATTGTAATTTGCCAACCGTGTGTTCTGAGGCTTAAATATTGAGTTAGAGATTTCAAATGACAAAAGTAATGCTGGAAATGGAATCAGGGCGGAAAATTGAGTGAATAGGCAAATTTGGGAAAAATCGATGAATAGTGATTTTAAGTGTTAAAATACTGAGTTGTGAGTGTACCAATAGGTGTGAAATTTTATCAATATTTTGGAGAAAGAAAAATATGTCATGGACTGGAAAAATATTTAGATTAAGGATTTGTGATCGGAATTTTTATCGGAGTTAAAGTTAGATCGCGTGTGGGACCCGTGTGACCGAAGTCACTTGGCCCCACCTCCTTTTCTTTCCTTCTTTCTCTCCTTTCCTCTCCATTCTCTCGCGCGCTCACAGTGAGGGAAAAGGGCCATTTTCACCATTTCTCCATTTTCTTCCCATTTCTTCGTTTCTCCACCGAATCGCTTGATTTTGGTGTTGAAATCTATCGTAAACAACCTTCCAAAGCCATTGGTAACACTTAGGAGCCTTGAATCCATCTCTTTGGCCGCGTTTTGAGCAAGAACAGATCCGACCCATTGGAGTTTTTGGAGATTTCTTGGAGTTTTGAGCTTCAAATGGTTTAGTGAAGCCTTAGTGGTGATCATACTATCCATTGTAAGTATATTTGTGGTCTTTTGATAGTTGATTTCTTAGATCTATGAATTTGTGTTCAAAGCTTTGATTTTAGATGTGTGATGATAGAGAGCCCAAATGCAAAAATGCTATTAGATGAAAAGGCCTTAGAATCATGTTTGAAAGCTAGAAATGCTATGTTAAATTTTGGTGAAAAATCTAGGTTTTAACTTAGAGAATTTTGAGGAATTTTGATGAAAAATGAGTTTTGGTGTAATTTGGATTTAATGATTGTTGTAGGGTGCCTCACACGGTTGGAATTGTGAAAAGTTGAATTGGAGCATACGTTTGGAACGGTGTTGCTCGTGTTAAGGTAAACTCTTGGAACTTGGGTTTAATCCCTAGTGAGCTCCACCACACCTAGAGGAAGGTTGTGGTTGGATTATGTAGTGATGACATGATGTGTTTGTGTGCTTGTATGCATATTGCTTGTATTGTGTGAAAATTGTGTGGTCACTGGCCAGTTGACAAGTGGAGTTTGGTCATCCGCTGGATTCATCCTTGTGAGAATGCCAGTCGGGTATTGCCGTGGAGTCGACTCTGGGAGCGGCGCCAGGATGATCCAAACGTGGGACGTCCGCCGGATAGGGCTCATGAGGAGTTCCGGTTGGGTATTGCCATGGAGTCTTCTCAACCATGGGAGAGGCGCCAGGACTGTCTCGGGAGTTATATGATGGAGTCCTTGAACATGAATCCATGAGTGGATGTTCTTGGGTGTCTCCAGATGGATGGTGATATTGTTTTACTTGCATGCCATATTATGTCATTTTGATACATTTTAGTGAGCCATGGAGTGGAGAGAGCCTCTAGCTCCATTGGTTTACTGAGATATATCCGTATATCTCACCCCGTGTTTGGGGGACCACATTTCAGGTCACTATGAGCCGGGAGGAGCTTCGGGCAAGAAGCCCGTGTAGTGGACGTTGGATGGGCATGCGGTGCATTGGATTGCATGGCTTTTTGGAGGAGTTTATGGAGTGCACATAGAATACCATTAGTATTTTGAGACTTAGGTCATGAACATATTGCATGATGTCATTTTCCATGCTTTTGTTAGTGTTCATGGTCATATGCTAAGTCTTGTTATGTTTTATTATTCATGGCTTGGATAACTGTATATTTTGAGTGAGCATGGGACTTGTCCATTGCCACATTCATAGCCTTGAAGTCTTGATGAGTTATGTTGTAAAAATGGTCCATATATGCATGTAAATGGCCATTATTTTGAGGATGATGTAAATGATGTTAAACTTAAGGAAAATGCATGATGGAAGGGCCTAGAGCCTACATTAGGACATGATTATGTGTTATGTGGAGTACCAAGGGGTTAGGGATGAATTACACACCCTTTTTGGGGCTCAAAACAGCTGTAATCTGTCATTTTGCTGCATAGTAATCGATTACCCAAGCATGGTAATCGATTACCATGCAACAGGGGACGAAAAATTAGCTACTGTCTGCACTGGTAATCGATTACTGGCCTTTGGTAATCGATTACCATGTGAGGTAATCGATTACCCAAAGCTGGTAATCGATTACCAGAACAGAGGAATTGAAAAATTGGCTACTGCCTCATTTTTGACAGGTGGTAATCGATTACCACCCACTGGTAATCGATTACCACAGTGTAATTTTCGAAAATTCAGGTTTTTCTAGACAAAAAGAAAGGGGTATAACTTGATGGGTAGAACTCCAAATGGCACGTGGTTTGAAACCACGCGTAGACAACGTAAAGGACTACAACTTGGTAAAACGAGAGAGTTAAATGGTGAGTTTAAATGAATTGAATAAAAAGAATGATTTATGAGGTTAGAAAATGTATGATTCCGCAAATGGCATTTACAATTATAGTGTGCTTTTAATTGATTACGGAAAATGTATTGATGTAAAAGAAAAGGAATATGATAAAAGAAAAATTTGCCCGTAATTTAATTAACCTAATCACTGTGATTGTAACTGCGCTTAATATCATAATCAATGTTAACAATACCGGTGTACAACGGGCTGTTACACAATGCTTCAAATCCTACGTTCACGCGTGTTGTACAAGTGAAGCGGGGTGTGACTGTAAGAATAAAAGAGTCACCACCAACGAGCAGTTTAGTCTGCACATTGTGATACATAAACGACATAACTCATAAACAAAGTTGGTTTGGAGTTACTTTAAACATTTCGGTGTCTGTGCAAATTAAAGAAAACAATGCATGGGCAAGAAATATGGACAGTCTTTTTTCTTATTTGTGGTGTGACTCAATTGGAGTTTGGAGGATCTTCTTCTGCATCATCATCCCAGCTTGAGCTTGACTTTGAAGCAAATGCTATACTCAATACTGGATGGTGGAAATCATACAAGGACGACAATATCTCCAATCGCTGTAATTGGACAGGTATAGCTTGCAACGACGCTGGAAGCATAACAACAACTATACATTTCACAATTACATGAGTCATCCTATCGAACTATAGTTGCAGGAACCATTGGATACATAGCTCCGGGTAAATTATTCACAGCTTTCTTTTCAAATTTTTTTTTATTTTCTTTTTAGTTCTCTTGCCCTTTTTCCCTAGGCCCTTTTGTTTACTTGTTTCGAAGCCTAGTATATCCATGTAACATGTAGCTGCACTAATTTGTAATGCTGTGTTGGTTTGGTTCAAAGCCAAGCCCATTTTTCTTAAGTAAGCCACTTGCGTGATTTGATTATTCTCACCCTAATTAGTTGGTACCTAGAGAGTAAGGCTTTGTTTGGGAGTTCTTATTTGGAGGGGAGGGGATGGAAAGGAGAGATTTTGGTGATACCTTCCCTTGTTTGGGAGTTTAAAAAAGGGAGGGGAGGGAATTAAAGATTTTCATAAACCCTCCAAAACCCTCATCTTTATTAAAATTGAAGTTCCCCAACTTGGGGGGTTTTAAGGGGTAAAACATTTTAAATTACTTAATTACCCTCATTTAAATAATTTTTAGAAGGAGAAATTAATTTTTAGAGGGAGAATATTTTTTATTAAAAATTACATTATTAGTGTTTTTTTTAGAAATTTTAAATTTAGAGAGAGGTAATAATTTTTAGAAATTTTAAACTTAATTTAATTAGTAATGTATAATAATTATATTGATTTTAAAAAAAAAGGATAAAATGGTAAAAATATCTCATTAATCCTCCATTTCCCTCCCATTCCATTTTTTTTACTCCCAAACAAGGGAAGGGGTTACCCTCCAATTTCCTCCCCTTCCCTCCCCTCCCTTTCCCTTGGATCCCATTCCTTCCCTTCCCCTCCAAACTCCCAAACAAAGCCTAAGAGAATGAAGAGAGGAGGTTAGCAGGATTGAAGAGAGAAAAATGGGGAGAGAAGCATGTGTTTCAACTCTCAGCAGTTTTCTTCAAATGAGAGATGGGTGGTCAAATCTTGTCTGGTTGAGCTGAAATTTTAAAAGGATATTCCTTATTCATAATTCTTCGGAGTGGACGCTGCAATTTCTGAGCAGGGTATTAAATATTTTTCAAAACTTTCATGAACCGTGAACTCTTCTACGATATTTTCATCTTGTTGATGACTTTGAGCCTTTCTAGGTGACCATTTGATGTTGTGAAAGGGTGTTGGCGTGTGTCCGGTGTTAAAAAATTTGACATATTAAATTATCAAAATATTTATTATAATTACACAAATTTATTAGTAAAAAAATTTACTATTAATTCTAATATAATTATCTAAATTATGTACTAAATAATGTCACATAATATTGAAAATTCAAATGAACAATTGTCATTGATTAATATCAAGTAAACATATAAAAATACATTAACCTTTTCGGTAAATATTTCAAACATAAGAATTCTACTTTCCTCCCACAACATAATAAGTAATGAACCAACTATTATCCTAAGGATATGAAAACACACAAATATAATAATTATATGTGTAATAAGCATTGTCCTTCGTCACATCTTTTATTATCTCTATTCCTTAAATTTTCAATATCTCAGTTAAAGAACATCACACTTGTTTGCAACAGCCATAATCACGATGGAAAGTTCTCATATTTGGGAATTAGTTTTTTGACTATTGTTTGTGTGTACAATAACACAAAACACAATAGTTCAATGGACCTTCATATTCCATAATTATAGTCTTGGTATTCATTTGGTTTTATGATTGTTACTTTAAAGGGTTAAGTATTTGTCCTTTTAAAGTACACAATCTATGTCATTTTAGTTTTTAATACTATGTCTTACCGGTAAGACATAGTTATAACATGAAAAGTTATTTCTTTTCTCTCTCCATGTCAGCTGAAGTGACCGAGGAAATAGAAATAAAAATAATTTTTCATATTATAATTATGTTTTACCTATAAGATATAGTATCAAAAACTAGAATGATATAACCTTGTGTCCTTTAAAAGGACAAATCCTTTTTCTTACTTTCAAATGAATTTATTTGGTTTAGTTGGACACAAATTTTGAAATAGGTCAACTAATCATTTTTGTGATTAAGTTTAGAAGTCTTTCTTTCTTAAAATAATAGGAATAAGAATAAATAACATAACTGATTTGAATAAAGCAGAAAAAAAAAACAAATGTACAGGATAAAAAATAAATAAAGGAAATATACAAAAATAATCATACTATACATGTTTCTTATTATTTGTTTACATTTAAATGGTTTGTATTGAGTATTTGATTTTCTATTTAGGTGGTGCTAAATTATAATTTTTACCTTAATTAATTATATAATAAGAAGAAAAAAAATAAGCAGGTGCCAAGGCACTGCTGGATGTGGCTACGCCACTGGAAAGGGTTGTATATGTGTGTAGGTTGCTTGTAAAACTCCTTATAGCTTTGTTGATGGTGGGAAATTTACCATGGTTTTTTCAACTCTTAGTTGAGGAGATTTTGTGAGAAGTATGCCAGGGTCCCAACACGCAGTTGGGCGAGCGTGGCGGGCAAGCACAGCCCAGGGGTTAAGGATGAGATTGGGCAGCTGGAACATAGGAACCTTAACGGGTAAATTGAGGGAGTTGGCAGATGTTTTTGCTAGAAGGAAAGTGAATATTGTTTGTTTGCAAGAAACAAAGTCGGCTGGAGAAAAGGCCAAGGAAGTGGATGGAACTGGTTTCAAGTTATGGTACACAGGTACTAACAAGAGTCGAAATGGTGTTGGAATTATGATCGATAAAAGTTTCAGAGATAAAGTTGTGGATGTCAAAAGGAAAGGCGACAGGATTATTCTGGTTAAGCTTGCTGTGGGTGATTTAATCATGAATATCCTCAGTGTGTATGCACCCCAAGTTGGATTGCAACCAACTGACAAAAGCCAATTTTGGGAAGACTTGGAGGAGGTTTTGAGGGGAATACCTCGAGAGGAGAAGATTTTCTTAGGAGGAGATCTAAATGGTCATGTTGGTAAAAGCAATGGAGGTTTTGATAGAATCCATGGAGGTTTTGGTTATGGGACGAGAAACGAGACTGGAGAAGATATCTTGAATGTTGCACTAGCCTACGATTTGATGTTAGTGAACACCTTTTTTCAAAAAAGGGAGTCACACCTAATCACTTATCATAGTGGCCAAAATCGTAGTCAGATTGATTTCTTTTTGGCTAGAAGAGAAGATAGAACTTCTTGTGTCGACTGTAAGGTCTACCCTAGAGAGTGTGTCGCTACGCAACATAAGCTGGTAGTCTTGGATGTTCGGTTCAACAAAGTACTTACAATGAAGAAGAGGGCTCAGAACCCAAGGATAAGGTGGTGGAAGCTTAAGGAGGGAAAAGAGAGAGAGTTCAATGAAAGAATGTTGCACGATGGACCTTGGGAGTTTGATGGAGAAGTAAATGCAATATGGAATGAGATGGCTAAGTTTATTCAAAATTTGGGAAGGAGGGTGTTGGGAGAAAGTAAAGGAAATGGATTTCTTGCAAAGGAAACATGGTGGTGGAATGGAGAGGTGCAAGAGGCAATTAAACATAAGAAGGAGTGCTTTAGATCTTTGCATAAAAGTCCCAGTGAAGAGAACTTGCAAAAGTTTAGATTGGCGAGAAAAAATGCAAAGAAAGCAGTGCGAGAAGCTTGGGGCAAGGTTTTCGACGAGTTGTATAAAAATCTTGGGAGCAAGGATGGTGAAAGAGGTATTTACAAACTTGCAAAGATAAGGG
Source organism: Gastrolobium villosum (assembly GCA_032173675.1). Lineage (NCBI taxonomy): Eukaryota > Viridiplantae > Streptophyta > Magnoliopsida > Fabales > Fabaceae > Gastrolobium > Gastrolobium villosum. The sequence goes on from JAVKPL010000580.1 coordinate 88,630, forward strand.
ATAAGAAAAGTAAAGACCTCACCCAAGTTAGATGCATCAAGGATGAGAATCAAAAACTTCTGATGAGAGATGAAGATGTAAATGAAAGATGGTTGAACTACTTTAACAAGCTGTTTAATGGGGATGGAAACACAAGCGAGGTGGACTTGGAGGACGCGTATGATGATATGAATAGAAGATTTGTACGCAGAATTAATACACATGAAGTTAAGGAGGCTTTAAAGAGGATGAAGACTAATAAAGCCTTGGGGTCTGATGGTGTCCCTATTGAAGTGTGGAGAGGCCTAGGGGATGTGGCAATAAAATGGTTGACCAATCTTTTCAATAAGATTCTCCTGACAAATAAGATGCCTGATGCTTGGAGGAAAAGTATGATTGTGCCTATCTACAAAAACAAGGGAGATATACAGAATTGTTCAAACTATAGAGGCATTAAGCTAATGAGCCATACTATGAAGTTGTGGGAGAGGGTTATTGAACATCGTTTGAGGAGAGATACCAAGGTTTCTGTAAATCAATTTGGATTTATGCCAGGAAGATGTACCATGGAAGCCATTTTCTTGACGCGACAACTTATGGAAAGATATCGAGAAAAGAAGAAGGACTTGCATATGGTGTTCATAGACCTTGAGAAAGCATACGATAGGGTTCCAAGGAAAGTTTTATGGTGGGTTCTGGAGAAGAAAAAGGTTCCATCAAAGTATGTAAAGGCAATCCAGGATATGTATGATGGGGATACTACATGTGTTAAAACTTGTAACGGAACATCAAGTTATTTTCCTATCACGGTTGGTGTACACCAAGGGTCGGCTCTAAGTCCTTATCTTTTTGCCTTAGTTATGGATGAACTAACAAAAGATATTCAAGAGGAAGTGCCATGGTGTATGCTTTTTGCAGACGATATTGTGCTTATTGATGAGAGCAAGGAGGCTGTTAATAGAAAACTTGAATTGTGGAGAAGCACATTGGAATCCAAAGGATTCACGTTAAGTCGAAGCAAGACTGAGTATCTAAAGTGTGAGTTTTCTCTGGTACGAGATGGGGACCAAGAGCCCGTGCATTTAATTGGTCAAGAGGTACCCAAAAAAGATGCTTTTAAATACTTGGGCTCCATTTTACAAAAAGGTGGAGAGATTGATGAGGATGTTAATCATAGAATCAGAGCAGGGTGGATGAAATGGCGCAGTGCATCTGGGTTTTTGTGTGACCGCAAAATCCCCCTTAAGTTAAAAGGAAAATTCTATAAAACGGCAGTAAGACCGGCAATGCTTTATGGAGCGGAATGTTGGCCAGCACATAGGCAACATGAGCATAAGATGGGAGTAGCAGAGATGAGGATGCTAAGGTGGATGTGTGGTTACACAAAGATGGATAAGATAAGAAATGAAGATATTCGACGAAAGGTCGGAGTAGTACCGATTGCCGAGAAGATGAGAGAACATAGATTGAGGTGGTTTGGGCACGTGATGAGAAGGCCCCTGGATGCTCCTGTAAGAACAGAAGTTTGTTACCAAGAGCTCAACACAAAAAGAGGCAGAGGTCGGCCGAAACTTACTTGGGGGAAGGTAGTAAAACAAGATTTAATGGAGTGGGATATAGATTGGCGTACGGTATGTCTTAGAACGGAATGGAGAAAAGCTATAAGTATGGTGGAGGGTTAGACCCGTGGTTATTCCTATGTTCCAGATGGTCCCTTTTTAGTCCTTTTCCCCTTCATTTCCCCCACTTCTTCTTGTCCCTTTCTTTTTCACTTTTATTTATTTATATATTCATATACATATATATATATTTTTATTATTATTATTATTATTATTATTATTATTATTATTTTCTTTAGTTTTTAAAATTTTTATTTTTTTTTATTTTTATTTTTATTTTTTCATTTATATATATATATATATATATATATATATATATTTTTTATTTTTATTTTTATTTATTTTTTCAACATTTTATATCTCTCATGTGGGTTCATCTACCACCGACCCCAATTAATTTGGGATAAAGGTGATGTTGATGTTGATTTTGATGTAGTTGAGGAGATTTTGTGTTTATGTTTTCTGCCCAATTTTGATTTTTGTTACTGTATTTGCTATTATTATTATTATTATTATTATTATTCCATGGAAGTTTCGTTGTTTATGAGTTTTTATCATGATGAGTTTATAAAAATCAAAGATTTTATTTAAACCAGTCAAATTTCAACTATTTTCTTTTCTTTTTCCTTCTGATCCTTTAACTTGTTTTATGTTGATCCGATCATGACAGAGCTTGCCTATACTATGGTTGTGAATGAAAAATGTGATGTCTATAGCTTTGGAATGGTGGCACTTGAAACTTTAGTGGGAAGGCATCCTAAGGAAATATTGTCATCAATTCAATCAGCATCTACTCATGATGCCATCACATTATGTGAAGTACTGGATCAACGCCTTCCACAACCAGATATGGCAGTTTTACCAGACGTAGTTCGTGTTGCCATAATAGCATTTGCATGCTTAAATCACAATCCTTGCTCTCGGCCATCAATGAACTTCGTGTCTCAACGTTTTCTAACTCAGCCAAAACCATTAAGCATTCCTTTGGGTGAAATTTCATTGCAGCAGCTCATGAATGAAGATTTCAAGAATTATTTATAATTGTCAATTCCTGAAAGCGAAATTCCAATATGAAGTTGATGCTACCACCATTTAATAAAGACTTTGTCAAAGTTGATTTGCATGAATTGTTAGAAAACCTCGTAAAGTTTTGTTTCTAAGGTGTCTCAAAGGTATCTATGTATAAACTTCATAAACTCAATTCGGACCAGTGTTGCTGGATCAATTGAGTTTTAATGTTTTGGATATATAGAATCGTGAAGTTTTTTGTTCCAGTGTTTAGAATGTTCACTGAATTAGAATTTCTAAGTAATATTATGAAGCATCTATTTGTGATCACTTTTGTTATTAGGTTATTATTATAAGTACTACTCTCTGTGGTTTGGTATTAGCTATGTAGGTCTTGTGATGAGCTTTTTATTATTATTATTGTTTATTTTTATGGGTCAAATGTGTGTCATTTTTTTTAGAACAAAATGTGTGTCATTTGTTATCAAAAAAAAAAAAAAATGTGTGTCATTTTAAAGATGTAAAGTTGTGTCATTTTAAGAGAGAGAAATAGATAGATAAATGAGGAGAGAGAGTTGACAAATAAAATAAAGGAGTGAGTCCCACCTCTTTGTGAGAGTGAAAGGATATAAGTTGTGTCATTTAAAAGGATAAAAACTTTTTCCCATTTTTAATGCAATAAAAAGATTCACATCTGGTGCACAATGAGACGCCCCCTTTGGGCGTCACATGTGATGCCCAAAGGGGCGTCTCATGTGACGCCTATATATACCCCACTTTCCTTTTTTCACTCCTCACTCATTCACCTCTCTAACCTCTCTCTAACCGCGGATCGTAGCGAAGCTCTGCCAACGTAGGTAAGGTCGTAATACCTCCTATGTATACGTTTAAATTACAGTGCTAGTTAGTAATACATGTTAGGATTGATCGTATATTAGAGACTTAGAACATTAGGATAGTCAATTATAAATTTTATGGCATACTATGAATGTTGTAATGATATAGTAATTTTATTGTTACGTAGTTATTATTATTAATATTTAATTATGCATTAGGGTTTAGCATATTAATTAGTGATTTAGAAAATATTTATAGGGACTTCGTAAATTTTGTATGTATGATGTTATTAATGCGGGAGGCATTCATAACTTTGTAGTCAATTAGGTGTGATGATTAGTACATATTTATGAAGTTGGTAGTAACCTAGGGTTAAGTATTCTGTAAGTATTATATTATTTTTGTCCGATGTTTTATTATTATTTAATTATAAATAAATGATTGTTCTACGTTTTTCATTAATTTCGATTCTAGTTAAATAAATGACGCATATGCTTAATTTTTGTGATAATCAATTATGGCATTGCTTAATTAATTTGTAAATTAAATGAGGCATTACATGTGATTAATTTCAATGTTGTTTTATGTGATATAGTTTAGGGTAATGGCTGAGTCATCATCTTCTTCGGGTTCGGCATCGGATGTAGAGCCTAGCGATCCCAGCTTGTACATTATACCTGGTCCTTACAGATGGGACGTCCTCCGTAAGAGGACGCAACGTGGACATATTTCACAACGAGTGTGGAATACCGAGCATGTAAGGAAAATAAAGACCAGGCGTGGGAAGCCACAAGGGGGGCCACCTACCGGTGCTATTCCATATGTTGTCGAACAATACCTCACACAGGCGGGATTCATACATGTTGCCAGGATGCGACATACCCAGGTATGTTATTTACGTCATTTTGTATTTATGTAATTATTCAATAACATTCGTTAACACATGATAATTGCGTAATTTATCATAGATCGATGCATTTTTAATTAGTGCTCTGGTCGAGAGGTGGAGACCAGAGACACATACCTTTCACATGACCCAAGGTGAGATGACAATCACCTTGCAAGATGTGGCAGGCATATTGGGCTTGCCGACTGACGGCACTATCGTCACCTGATCTACCTCCAAGGATTGGCTCGCTGCTTGTGATGCTATTTTTGGCGCGGTTCTAGAGGCCGGTGAGTTCCATCATTCCGGCGACCTCCGCATCTCATTCTTAGATCGGCATTATACCCGGTGGACTGATCATGTGGGGAATCATGATGCCGAGATCTACTTCACAAAAGCGCACATTGCGAGGATGCTGGGGACTTGGTTGCTTGGCGGATAAGTCTAGGTATCAATTTTGGTTGCCGGCTTGTCCCGTTGCTAGGCGGAGGATTTGGGACAGAGATATACTGCCAGATAAGGATGCACGTCATAGGCCATGGCCACCATGGTCGTAGTTTCTTTGCTCTTTAGGGATTTTTTGTATTAGTTAAGACTTTATTACTTTTTGTATGTATATGTGAACCTGACATTATTATCTTTTTTGGTCATTACACCTCTTTAGTATTTATGTTTTGTACAAAAAAAAAAAATAGGTGAAATATTTTATCCCTATTTTATTAATAACTAATTATATTTACAATAATTAAATTTTGATTATAGTTAGTGTAGAAAGACCTAACGATATCCCTTTTACATGATTAAAAATATACTTCTTAACCTTTTGTTCTGCATAGCTTGGGTTAGGAGAACAAAACCGAATTTGATGTGATACGAAGTCCATGGCTACTCTCCCTTTTCTTTCAACCCCCCTGCTCCTTCTTCCAAATGTAAAAAATTTCCTTGATGCATGTATGTTGATTTCCGCCAATCAACGGTTAGCAAATTAAACTCATCAATTAATTATTAATTCACAATAAATGATAACCGTTGATTGGCAAAAATTAATGGTAATAAGATATGGTTGTAAGAGATTATAAAAAAAAAGTTGTAATTATAACTTTCTAAAAATAAAATTTGTAACTACAACTTTCCCCATTGGGATATGATTAATATTTCTATCGTAAAAGGATTTTAAAATGCTATATGTTTTATCTAATTGTATATAATGGTAATACAACCAAAATACACTCTAATAAAACATAATTAACTTTAAATCTGTATTATACTACCGAACTAGTTATTTTATTAATGCTTTTCATAGGTTATTTTATTTTTTATATTGATTGCTATTAAAAAGTTTGTTTTTAATTACTATTTTAAATAAATAAAACTCAAGAATTTTTTAAATATAACGAAAGTAATTAAACATAGATAAATAGAATGTTAAAATTAATTCAATTTTTTTTATATGTTATCATTTTTATGTACTTTTTTTGTTATTAACACTTTTATGCATAAATATAATTATACTATTATAGTCTTGATTTTTTTTCTCATAGTATTTTTTTTAATAATAACAACAACAATTAATGATACAAATATTAATATTTTTATGCTTTATTATCTCTATTTTTATGAATATAATGATATTAGTAATTACTTAGTATCTTAATTTTAATAATATAATATATAAATAGAAAGAAAAATAAAGTATTGACGATAAAGTAAAATCTATATTAAAAATTTACCAAAAAAAAAAATCTATATTAATCAACAATGCAACTATGGTGAGAACTGTGCTGAGTTAATTTAAGCATTCACATAATTAAATAAACTCCACCGCTCTCCACAACCTAAAAGAATCTTAGATAAAGAAAAAGTCCTGGAATGAAAAAAAATGATATTAGGTCGGATTAATTGGATAATCGTTCCCTCGGCGGAATATCGAATTAAAGAAAAAAATTATTTTTTTAAAACAAATATTGAATGGATATGTTAGGAATATCATATTGTTTTAAAGGCTCACTTTTTCTCCCGTATCTGAGTCAGTCTAATACAATGTCACTTTGGGATGAAAATTATGGTGTTTTTGTAATTTTAATTTATTTTAGGATTATTATAGTCTTTATCAGTGGCGAAATTTATTTTTTTTGTAAAAAAAGTTTAAATTAACGCTTGAACCCGCTTATAATCTAGTTACTTCTATAACAAGCTGCATGCAATAGTTTGACCAATCATTTTCCTTCTAAATCTTATCAATCCTCTAAAACAAATATAAGAATATACTCCAATACATCCATATATCATCATTCTTTTTTGGTCCTTAACAAAAAGTTTGATCCCCACTTTAGTCCATTATAAAAAAAAATTAGTTCACCTGGTCCCTATGAATATCAAAGTGGATCCTTTTTTATCATTTTGAGGGATTAATGTAGGTCTTTTTTGAATTTGTGAGAGACCATACTTTTACCTAAATTGATCCACTTTGAATTTTTTAAGGTGATCGAGACTAATTATTTTTTGTAAGAGACTAAAATGGGGATCAGATTTTTTGTTAGGAACTTAAAAGAGTATTTACTCCTAATATAAATATTGAATCAAGAGAAAAAATAAGTACCTGCAATGAAGAAAAAGAAAAAAAATAAACTAAATTGAGAATTTTTATTTCCGCATGGCGGACATTTGCCCCAACGTGGGTCCGTCAGTGGTCTTTATAATTATAATTTTTTTTAATTTTTTAATTTCAAAATGACATAGTTTTGGAAGTAAATACAGATAATTTATCTGCATTAATTGAGGAAATATTTTTCTATTGTTTTAAATACAAATTTTAATGGATATGTTCTAGAATCATCATCGTTCAAAATAAATAAATAAAAAAAATCTACTCTTTCGCTTTGATGAGAAATGGAGCTAATCAAGCACACCGGAAACTCAGCATAGAAAAACACCTAGATAAACATAGCATACCCATTACCCAGCTTAGATATAGTAGCCTTACTTTATACAAGTATTTAATCTCGAAACATGACTGAAATCATCATGAAATTTAACACTGGCGTAATATTTGAGTGAAATCTAATAATTTTTTTAATCAAAATAGCGAAGTATACTAGCATGCTTAATGATTCTGGCTAAAGGTTATATTATTTACACAAAACCTTTCATACAGAGTTTAGTATAAAATGGTATCTGTTTCTTAAAATAAAATTAAATATAATTATTTTAAAGACAAGGTCGGTGGGTGCTTAGTTAAGGTGAGGTGTGCCTCATAATGCAATACATCAATATTCAATATTAAATGGCATAAAAAATGGCAACGAGACAAGAATAAAAAATTCATCAATCGGGTTTATTACTATTCAAGTGAACAAATTCGCACGTGAGTTCAAATAGTGCCACCTCAAAGTTCAATATACGCCACTCCAAAATCCATGAAGTTTCAAAGAAACAACCACTAAAAGAATATTTTTAAAAAAATATCATCACGTTGTTCCATGGTCAGTTTTCGAAAAAATGCAATTTATAATGAGAGTTCGGTGCTATAATTTATAAACAATGGGTTTAAAGGATCTACTCTTGCAGCAAAATTCCTCCTCTTATGCGATGGAAACAAAATCCTAGGATCCGCAACATTTTAGAAAAAAAAAAAAATGGCATGGATTTCGAATTGTCTGCTGCTGCAAGCTATCCTTTTGTGCAGCTGCGTGAGAAATTATTTGCCAATAAATAATGAGTTTTATAAGAGTTGTATCGTAGGAAAAATAATTGTGTAATGTTATAGAAATTCATTTTATGTGTCTTAATTTTTTTATTTTATTTTTGTTTTAAAATGTGTGGATCCCACAAATATTATGTGTGTAGGAAACTTTGTTGTGTGATAGTAAAGTGAAAAAACAAAAACCCATAAACAATACAATGAATCATATAGTTTAAGCCTCATAAGTGCATTCAAAACTCAACACCTAAGTTAGCGGCAAAACATGACTTCCAATACCATGGATTCCGAGTTTGCATACTTAGAATCAGTTCAACAATATTTACTTGGACATGATTCAAAAAATCTCATAAAAAATCAGTTTGTATTTATAAACTTTTAAAAAGGGTAAAAAGTTGGGATTTAGATAGAAACAAAGATGAAAATGCTGGTTTAAATAGGATAAAAACTTTCTTTTTAAGTAAGAATTCGGTACTCTGTACTTCCAATAAAAAAATTCGTCCCCACGAGTCTTGCATTTTAATTCTTCAGAGTTGACAGTTAGTCAAGCAATGCCATAACATGTAAGTATGCCGAGTCAACGTTGCAATGCCTCAAATCCTACGTCTACGCGTGTTTAGTCAGTAGTCATACATAAACGACATAACTCATAAACAAAGTTGGAGTTGGTTGTGTCTTTCTTATAAAAGTTGGAGTTTAAACATTTCGGTGTCAGTGCAAATTAAAGCAAAAACAATGCATGGGCAAGAAATATGGACAGCCTTTTTTCTTATTTGTGGTGTGAGTGTGACTATGACTATGTTTACTCCATTGGAGTTTGGAGGATCTGCTGCTGCTGCTTCTACTGCATCATCATCATCATCCCAGCTTGAGCTTGACTTTGAAGCATATGCTATACTCAATAGTGGATGGTGGGAATCATACTCATGTGAGTTGAAGGGTCCAATTCCAGATGGCTTCAAACCTTATGCGCTAACAGGCAACAAGGATGTATGCAGCGATCTTCCGAATTACCAATTGAGATTCAAATTTCAACCTTGTCCCCCCCACAGCAAAACAAGCATGAAAGTAAAACATCATCTGCTCATAGTTCTTCCCATCCTTATTTTTCTAATCGCCGCCCTCTTACTGCTTGTGTATCTCAAACTGCCTAGTAAAGTACGTGCAACACAGAACAAACATGCAAACACAACACCAACGAAGAATGGGGATTTCTTCTGTATATGGAATTATGATGGAAGAATGGCATATGAAGACTTAATTAGAGCTACAGAGGACTTTGACATGAAATATTGCATTGGAAAAGGAGGGTATGGGAGTGTTTACAAGGCACAGTTACCTAGTGGCCAGGTTGTTGCCTTGAAAAAACTACATGGTTTTGAAGCAGAGGTTCCGGCTTTTGATGAGAGTTTTAGAAATGAAGCGAGAGTGTTATCCGAAATAAAGCATCGACATATTGTGAAGCTTCATGGATTCTGCTTGCACAAAAGAATCATGTTTTTGATCTATCAGTACATGGAGAAAGGAAGCTTGTTTTCTGTCCTGTATGATGATGTTGAGGCAGTGGAATTGGATTGGAGAAAGAGGGTTAACATTGTTAAAGGCATTGCAAATGCTCTTTCATATCTTCATCATGATTGTTCCCCTCAAATAGTGCATAGAGACATCAGTAGCAGCAATGTCTTAATGAATTCAGAGTGGCAGCCCCGTGTTTCTGACTTTGGCACGGCCAGACTCCTCCAGCATGAGTCATCCTATCGAACTATAGCTGCTGGAACCATTGGATACATAGCTCCGGGTAAATTATTCATATCTTTCTTTTCATTTTTTGTTTCTTTTTGGTTCTCTTGCCCTTTTACCCTAAGCCCTTGTGTTTACTTGATTCGAAGCCTATTATATACATATAACATGCAGCTGGTCTAATTTGTAATTCTGTGTTGGTTTGGTTCTGTGTTTTTTTTAGGCCAAGCCCATTTTTCTTAAGCAAGTAACTTACATGCATGATTTGATTATTCTCACCCTAATTTGTTTCTGCCTGGAGAGTAAGAGAATTGAGAGAGGATGTTTACAGGGTTGAAGAGAGAAAAAAGAGGAGAGGAGAATGTGTTTCAACTCTGAGCAGTTTTCTTCAAATGAGTGATGGGTTGTCAAATCTTGTCTGGTTGAGCTGAATTTTTAAAAGGATATTCCTCATTCACAATTCTTCAGAGTGGACGATGCAATTTCTGAGAAGAGTATTAAATAAGTTTCAAAACTTTCATGAACCGTGAACTCTGCTAGTTCATCTCGTTGATGACTTTGAGCCGTTCTAGGTGACCAGTCGAAGGGTTGTATATGTATATAGGTTGCTTGTAAAACTCCTTATAGTTTTGTTTGTTGACTGTGGAGAATTTATTTTACCATGGTTTTTTCAACTCTTACGTTGAGGAAAAATTTCCATGTTAAGTGTCTGATTTTTTTGTCATATTTTGATTTTTGTTGTTGTGTTTGCTGCTATTATTACTATTCGGGGGGCAGGTTCGAATTTCCTTATTTATGAGTTTTTATCATGCTGAGTTTATTGAAATCAAAGATTTTATTTAAACCAGACAAATTTCAACTATTCTCTTTTCTTTTTCTTTTTGATCCTTTAACATGCTTTATGTTCATCTGATCAATGCAGAGCTTGCCTATAGTATGGTTGTGAATGAAAAATGTGATGTCTATAGCTTTGGAATGGTGGCACTTGAAACTTTAGTGGGAAGGCATCCTAAGGAAATACTGTCATCACTTCAATCAGCATCTACTCATGCCATCACATTATGTGAAGTACTCGATCAACGCCTTCCACAACCAGATATGGCATTTTTACCAGACGTAGTTCGTGTTGCCATAATAGCATTTGCATGCTTAAATCCCAATCCTTGCTCTCGGCCATCAATGAACTTCGTGTCTCAATGTTTTCTGACTCAGCCAAAGCCATTAAGCATTCCTTTGGGTGAAATTTCATTGCAGCAGCTCATGAATGAAGATTTCAAGAATTATTTATAGTTGTCAATTCCTGAAAGTGGAATTCAAGATGAAGTTGATGCGGCCACCATTTAATAAAGACTTTATTTGTCAAAGTTGATTTGCATGAAGAGGTAGGATATTCTCACTACCAAAATTTTTCACTACCAACTTACTACCTATCTAATCACCATTGGATCAAAGAAAGAGAATGCTAAAAAGTTTTTGAAGAGAGAGAAAATGTCAATCCAATGATGATTAGATAGGTAGTAAGTTGTTAGTAGAAAATTTTGGTAGTAAGAATATCCCTCCTCTTGCATGAAATGTTAGAAAATCTCATAAAGTTTAATTTGTTTCTAAGGTATCTCATTTATGTGTAAACTTCATAAACTCAATTCGGACCGGTGTTGATGGATGATTTGAGTTTTAATGTTTTTCTTTGTATTATGTTTAGTATATGCTGGCCCAATTGCATTGATTTATGGTGATTATATATTTCAATAATTAGATACATATTAGCATAAAAGAACGATTACATCTTGGTAAAATTGTAGCTGGTGTTTGAGGATACTTGTCAGAATATGGGCCCATTTGAATGAGTTTTTGAAAAAAAGTTTTTTTTATACCTTGTTTATTTTAGAAGTATTTTTTTACTAAAGTTATAGTTATTTAGATTTTGAAAAAAAAATGGTTTTTCAAAGAAAAAAAATTGATTTTTGATTTTTGATTTTTTTTAAGAATTTAAAATTTTTAGTTTTAAAAAAGGAGATTTTTGGCTTTTTTTTTTGTCCTTTTATTTTATAGCAGACATTCAAATTAACACTACTTTGTAGTGAGACTGATTTTATTTTATTTTTTGTTTTTGTTTTTTAAATAATCCATCCAAACAGGTTCTAACTCAGTATATTGCTTGGATGGGAGCATTATATCTAATTTGGCGTTCACTTAATTTTCTTTTTGTTCAATGCTACTCACAATTTTGAAGAGAAACAAATTAAAAGCTGTTTTAGCTGGCGGTTGAATTGTTCTCTCAAAAAAAGGCAGTTGTGTTAGTGCCTGTTTGCATTTTTTTTTAATTAGAAACTATTTATAAGCAGAAGTCAGGGCAAATAAGTTATGATTTTTTTATAATAAATAAAAAAATTAAAAATAAAAAATTCCTAGAAGAGTTTTTTTCCAAGCTCTTATTAGTTTATCTTGAATTATGTGTTTTTTTTTAATGAAGAGTTATAGGAAGAGAGAAAGAATTTTCTTGAAATATATATTTTTAAGCTAAAATGTTTATGTAATCACTGAACAGTTTTTAATTTTAGTGTATAAATAATTTCTAACTTATAAAGAAGAGGATCCACACAGACTCTCAGTATTTTTCGATTACCTGATTACCATTTTCTTGATTGTTTCACCAATTGACATATTAAAACATTGTCATGCTAATTACCATATTGCAATGGAAAAAGTTTGGGCTTACGTGAACCGGAGGGTTTAGGCTATGTTGTTTAGGTATTAAGTTTTGCCCTAAAGTTGTTTACCAAAAACAAAAAAAAAAGTTTTGCCCTAAAGTAAAGAAGAATTTTTTTTTTTAATTAAAGCCCTCAATTTAAAAATCGAAATTGCCTCAATTAAATATTTTTGATACTATAATTAATTCTTTTTTTTTTGTAAATATAATTAATTCTTTTATCTTTAGGGTATTGCAAGAATTTTGAATTTAATTGTGTATTCCAAAGTAATACTTTTAATAGTATTTTAAATTTAATCTAATGATATGTACGGTTATGATGTTGATACTTGATAGTCATCTTTGTTCTATAAATTATTATGTATTTCAAAATAAAAGTGATATAATTTTGTGGGATGATTTTAACTGTTTTATTAAACAAACTATTTTAATTATGTAACTAGACAAACTTTAGGTAGTTCTACGAAAGTGGCTGCCTTGTTGGATGGGCCAAGCTCCTTTTAGTCACATGCTTGAAGTTGTTATTCCCACAAATTTTTTTAATTTACATATCAATATCATTACGATTTCTGCATACGTATTGGACCTGATACAGGCGCAATGTTTCATCATTCAAACCCACGCCTGTTTAATCTTTTAACTAATTTTATATGACATATTTATTAACTAAATCCTGCCCATAAACTTTTCATTTTAGACGAGAGAATCTTATACGATGCAACAATGGTGAGAAAATAAAGTATTGACATTTGACGATAAAATAAAATTAATCTATATCAATTAACAATGCAACTATGGTGAAGAGTAGATACTCTAGCGGTGAAGATTGTAGAAGTTGTTTTGCTTCATGGATAAAGGAAACATTTTATCCATGATGAAGAGAGTAACAAATGCTTAAATATTATGCAAACTTTCTAATGATATAAAAAAAGAAAAAGAAGAAGAAGCACTATGTAAGAAAGAAACCTAATTTTATATATTATCTGCCATTTTCTCATTGTAGTTGGTTCTCCCTACATTGTCATTTTCATTGACTTAATTTATAAATTCTCAGGCCTCTAGCCAATCATGACTGCCATATAATAACCCTCACTAGTAATTGTGGATTTAATATTGAAGAATGATTAGAAGTAAAAGAAATAAAGTCACCTTTGGTGAAAAAGGAGTTAAAATGACAGTTAAGGAGTAAAAATACGGGTAAATAAAGTTATCCGAAAGTAAAAAGTAAAATTATAAATATTACTATAAAAATATTCTGGACTAGTGTGCAAAGTTTGGTAATGAATGGAGGTGTGTGGATAGATAAGATTTTACCCAATTAAACCTACTTAAATACTTAAGCTAGAAATATACAGTATCCTCTTTTTTTTTCTTCTCACGCGTGCGTCTTTCTTCCTTCTTCTCTGTGCGACAAACCGACGGCCATTGGAAGGAGAGCTTGAATTGTAACTTCCTCATTTTTTGATGAAATCAAATGAGATAAAAAGCAAAGTTGCTTAGAATGTGAGACAAACACAACCCCTGATCCATAATCTATCAAAAAGCCTTCTATTGAGAGAAAAATGGAAGGGAAAGTGGCGCCCCTTTGTTGATTGAAGGTCCAAGAAGGTGTTTTGATCTCATTGGAGGTTGGAAATCCACTCATTGAGTGATTCTAGGTAAGTCTATGTTAAGAAATCCTAGTTTTCTTTGAGTTTTGAGAAAGATTGATTTAGGTTTTCATTTTGAAAATTTGGTTTGATTGAGCATGTTAGAGCTTGATTCAGGTTTAGCTCATGTTGAGAAAAATGTTTAGATGAGAATTTTAATGGTGAAAATGTATTTGGAAAATTAAAGATACCGTATTTTTGAATAGTGACGTATACATGAATAGTACTGTAGAGATGAACAGTACAATATATATATGAATTAATGAATCTTGGGTTAGAGGTGTGTGATAAGCTTGAATTTGATGGACTAAAGCATTGAAATCATGATGTTGGCATGATTTCCTTTATGTGCCTCTTAGCCATTTTCAAAGGAAGTATGTGTCATGAGTTACTGTTTTACAAAGCGAGCATACTTTTATGCGTGGAATAATATTCTAAGGTGTATGGACCTTCGCTTTGGTGAAATAAAAATGAAAATAAGGTAACTCCTTTGTATGGCCTTAAAATGAGTTTTGACCATTTTCAAAGGAGGTATATGTTCGGAGATATTGTTTCGCAAAGTGAGAACACTTATATGCGTAAAATAATTTATATTGGTGGCTAAGCTTGGGTTTAGGCACTAGACAAAGAGAAATCTTATAGCTCCTTTGTAATGGGCATTATGCCTTAAATTAGGAAAAATAGGCTTTTAGGTGCTAAGATGAGTAATGAGTGTTCTAAAGGCCTTTTGGGACTATCCTAAGACTAAGTGAATATGTGGAATTTTGTGGGGATTTGTTGAACAAAGAACCACTCACTTATGACTTAATATGATTAAGTAAAAAGAAAATAAACAATAAAGTGTGTGTCTTGTATATTTACACGGCATTATATCATTTTATTGAGTTTTGTGTTGAATTCCTTCTCTAGGTGTGCCTAGGGACTGTGAACGTTCGGATTCGCGTGGAGCAAGATAAGTAGCTTGTTCTTCAAGTAAGAAAATTGTAAAGCTCCAAGAGGTAAGCTCTACGTTTATGGGGTTCGCTCCTACTTTGTGTTCCGCCATAATGTACGGACTGTGGTCAGGTTGTATGATATGTATGAGATATATGATATAGATGCATTCATATAGAACTATATGATGATGTGATGTGATATGTTTTGATGTGTTTACTTTGATATGTTTCAATATGATTTTTGTAATGATTTCTGGACATTGATTTGTTGCACTGATGTCCGCTTGGGGTCCTCCCTTGGGACTGACTGTGTATATATCTGTTATATGTTGAGTTCCGCTTGGGGTCCTCCCTTGGGAACATGTGCACTGATTTCCGCTTGGGGTCCTCCCTTGGGATTGATTGTGTACACCTCTGTTATGTGATGATCCTTGGCCATTGATCCTATGTACACTGATGTCTTCTTGGGGTTTCCCTGAGATTGACGATGTACGCCTCTGACATGTTCTGGTTCCGCTTGGGGTCCTCCCTTGGGAACACGTGCGTTGATTTCCGCTTGGGGTCATCCCTTGGGAATGACTGCGTACGTCTCTGATAAGATTTGTGTTTATGCTTTGTTTAGTTATGATATTTGTTACGTGCGTTGATTTCCGCTTGGGGTCATCCCTTGGGAATGACTGCGTACGTCTCTGATATAACACGCTTTGTTCTGATGTGATTATTGTGATATTTTTGTATATGATATTTGTTACGTGCGTTGATTTCTGCTTGGGGTCATCCCTTGGGAATGACTGCGTACGTCTCTGATAAGATTTGTGTATATGCTTGGTTTAGTTATGATATTGGATTACATGATATGTTATATGAGATATGTTCAGCTATGATAATTGCTTATATGATGTTTTGTATATTATATATCTGACTGTCATGCAGGAAGTGAGCCCAGGGTATGGAGAGTTCTCTATAAACCTGGAGCTTACTAGAGATTCGTCTCTAACCCCGTTTGGGGATATGATTTCAGGAACACAGTTAATTGAAGAGTCCTCATGGGACAAGGACACTACCCGTGGCTAGAGGTACTAGTATGAGGATATGGAGTTCTGGGTAGCCAGAGGCTACTATTTATTATAGAGGTTATTTTTGGAGAACATGTACTATTGTATAGTGTTCTATTCATTTGGTGATCATGATGTCTGATCCTTTATTTTGTATATGGTCTGTATATGTCTTGTACATGATTTTTCAGTTTGAATGCATGTACATTTGAGCATTCAGGCATGTTGATATGATGATGTAGGATTCAGTTTATGTTTATGAGTTGGATTGCATGCTATTAGACATAATGGCACGGAGCCAAATTATGCATGCGCCCATGGATGGGTATATGATCCTATATGGATATATGGGATGTCTGAAAGTATATACTGTATAAATTGTCTATCAGGGTACCTTGAGAGTGGGATTTGCAAATCCCCAGTTGTCCGATTTACAGAGGTTACTCAGTCCGATTTTTGTCTCCGTCAAATAAGAATTAAATCAGAAGAAGTATGCAATGTGATATGTCATGTGAAAAATGATTAAAGAAAATGAAAAAGTTAGCTCGTATTTTCGTAAGTTAAGTCTTCCGCTGTTTCTGTTTGTATCATATGTATGTTAATTGAACCGGCTCGAGACGGGGATGTTACATGCCACATCGATTGAAAACTTTATGGATAAGTATAGCCATAAGCCACTAAATGTGGTGAGTTAATTTAAGCATTCACATAATTAAATAAACTCCAGCACTCTCAACAACCTAAAATAATCTTAGATAAAAAAATAAAATTCCTGGAATGAAAAAAAAATGGTATTAAGTCTGACACTGTTCGAATTGGATTGGTTGAATAATCGTTTCCTTGCTGGATATATCAAAAGAAAAAAATAATTTAAAAGAAATATTGAATGGATATGATAGGAATCAATGAAACACCGACACTTCAAAAATCCTGACGTGTCGTGTCGGACACTTTCTGACACTTTCGGACACTCCGACACTCCAACACACGTTATAGAAATTCAAAAAAGTGTTTAAAGGTCACATTGTGTTGAGTTTTTAGTTCCAACTATTAGATTCATTGGATTACAATTACTATTTTATTGAGTTTGGTATAAATATTTGGGATATCTTATATTTTTTTGCAAAATTTATGAATATTATAAGTTTAGATTCATTTTTTTATTACATTATTGAATATTAAAAATAATACACCACATAAATTAAAAATATTATTTAATATCAAAACGTGTCCTAACGTGTCAAAATCTAATATTTTTTAGAATTAACGTGTCGGAGTGTCGTGTCACGTATCCCATGTCAGTATCGGTGCTACATAGATAGGAATTTCATATTGGAATAAAAGATTATTGTTTTAAATACAAAATTTAATGGATATTTGCTAGAATCATCATAGTTCAACAAAAAAAATCAATCTACTTTTTCGCTTATGGAGCTAATTAAGCACACCAGAAACTCAGCATAGAAAAATACCTAGATAAACATAGCATACCCAAGATATAGTAGCCTTACTTTATGTAAATATTTAATCTCGAAACATGACTGAAATCATGAATTTAACACTGGCGTAATATTTAAGTGAAATCTAATAATTTTTTTAATCAAAATAGCAAAGTAAACTAGCATGCTTAATGATTCTGGCTAAAAGTCATATTATTTACATAAAACCTCTTATGCAGAATTTAGTATAAAATGATATCGGTTTCTTAAAATAAAATAAAATATAATTATTTTAAAGACAAGCTCGGTGGGTGCTTAGTTAATTAAGGTGAGGTGTGCCTCATAATGCAATACATCAATATTCAATATTAAATGGCATTAAAAAAATGGCAACTAGACAAGAATAAAAAAATTCATCAATAGGGTTTATTATTATTCAAGTGAAAAAATCACACGTGAGGACAAATAGTGCCACTTCAAAGTTCAAACTTCAATATACATTATACGCCACTCCAAAATCCATGAACTTTCAAAGAAACAACCACTAAAAGAATATTAAAAAAAAAAAAATATCATCACGTTGTCAATAGTCAGTTTTCGAAAAAATATAATTATATAAAGAGAGTTCGGTGCTATAAATAATACAATGAAGCATATAGTTAAAGGCTCATAAGTGCATTCAAAACTAAACACCAAAGTTAGCTTCAAAACATGACTTCCAATACCATGGATTCCGAGTTTGCATACTTAGAATCTGTTCAACAATACCTACTTGGATATGATTCAAAAAACCTGATCGAAGTTTCAAAACCTAAAGCCCTCAAATCTGCATCTCACTCCTCATTTTCAAACCCTAATTGTGATGGCAATTTGGATAACATTCATGCAATGGTTGAGGTCGCGCGTGATGTTCACGCGCCGCCGACATGGAAGCATTATAGAGGCGTGAGGCGGAGGCTGTGGGGGAAGTTTGCGGCGGAGATCAGGGATCCGAAGAAGAACGGAGCTAGGGTTTGGCTTGGGACTTATGAAAATGAAGAGGAAGCAGCTTTGGCTTATGACAAAGCTGCTTTCAATATGCGTGGCCGAAAAGCCAAGCTGAATTTTCCTCACCTAATCGGCTCTGACATGGCGCCGGAGCCGGTGAAATTGGCGGCTTCCAAGCGGAGGTTATCGGAAAATCCTCCGCCGTTGTTGTCGCCGCCATCTTCGGAGGAGGATGGTTCAACTTCACAAGGGACAAAGAGGAGGAAGAAGAATCTAGCTGATCTACTGAATAAGTTAGCCAAGAATAGAGGAAGCCAAGCCAAGGTGGTTGAAATGGGGTTAGAGGAAAATGTTGATCAATGGTTAAACATGAATGAACTCAATGATTTTAGTCTAGTATGGTGCTCATAGAGTATAACTTTGCTTCTGTTTTAATTTGGGTAGTTCTTAAGTTTGACGGAATTGTTTATATATGATTGAAGAAATTCAAGTGGTTACCCCTTTTTACTATGGTTCGATTATTAGAATATGTAAAGTAAAATTTGGTTAGTACAAAACTTATCCAAAACGACATCTATTTATCCAAAAGTTTATTTTTAGCAAGCTCCACCTTCTAATTCTGACAAAAAAATTACTTGTTTCTAAACTAGTTTTGTTTAAGAAGGTTTTAGTAATATGATACTTAATTCATTTATCTAGTAATGTCATGTAACTATACATGATTATTTGCAAATGGTATAACCTCAGGAGAGAATTGGATATCACTCTATGAATCAATATCATTCTGCAGTTTGGGCAATCTGATATTAAACATGTCAATGCACTTGAGTACACCTTCCCATCTCACCTTTCCCAAACAAAACATGCATTTCAGTTCTTGTTCAAGCCCCTGAAAGTTTTAACCAAAACTCAACAGAGAACAACAAGAATGTAGCTAGCCAACCATGGGAAGTGGGAATTCTTGTCCTTCCTAGCCACATTATAGGCTTCCATGTTTCATAGGTTTCTTTAATCATTACTTCAGCCAACCTACTTGTCATGCTCAAGTAAATGCAATGGCCCTTTGTAAGCTTTATATCATACCTGATTTTGAAGTTATAGTGGCTCCAAGTTTTCTTTATGCGAAGTTTAGTTTCATCTTTTAGATGTATGAACTTTTTTGGCTGAAAAATAAAAAAACCAATTCGTCATATTAGACAGAAAATAAAGATTTTGGCTCTTTCATTTCACTTTGTAACCAAAATTACAGAGATGGGGGTGACATACCAAAAGTTGAAGTGGCCAGACACAGTTGACACTCTGATTGTGATCATCCCCTGCGCAGAACATCATGTGTCCACTCTTTGTCCCTTTAAGATGAAAGAAAAAGCTGAGACTTGAATTCTGGGAGTTATCCAATGGATCTTTTCATCTTCTATTTTGTTTTTCTTAACAATGGAGTTATTTTATTCTATAGTCTTTGTGGAACCAAATTTTCTCTGAGCTTAGACTGAATAGTGTATCTACGGAGTAACAGAGCAATAATGGGTATCTTAGATTGTGTTGTGATTTTTTTATTCTTAAAACTGTTCTGTAAAATAGTTATGGAAATAGTTATTTTTTATATATTTTTTTTGTAAGTTAAAAACCAAAACAGAAAATAAAAATAACTTATACATGTTCTCTAAATTTGATTTTAAAAATAAAAAATAGTTATAATTTTTAAAATATTTTTAACAAATCTTATCAAATGAATGAATTTTTTAATTTTTTTTTGTCCTGAAAACTAAAAAATTATTTTCAAATAGAGCCAATAATTTACCCGCATATCTATTTACTATTTTTTTAATAATTTTTAGACGCATAGTTCTAGCTAGCTGTTATGCAAAATCGGATAGGGTTATTTTTGTTATTTTACTCCACAACCCTAATATTCTTGTTTTAGAATGATTGATTGGTCGGTTGATCCGATAGAGTTACTCAGATGACAAAACTTTTCTGATAAATTTTTAATATAATTAAATTTTCAGGACTCAAAGCTAAAAATATTAATTAAATTAGAATAACCCCTAACCTAATCAATTCATCCACATGTTTTGTGGCGAGGCTAATTATTTTTGGAGTAAATACCCTCATGGTCCTTAACAAAAACACACGATTATCATTCGTTCCTTATAAAAAAAATTAGTCTTAAGGTCCTTAAAAAATTTAAAGTGAACCCATTTAGTTGAATTCAAAAAAAAACTCATATTAATTCCTCATAAGGACTAAAATGAATTCATTTTAAATTTTTTAGAAATCTTGAGAATAATTTTTTTTTTAAAGAATTAAAAGTGGAGATCATATTTTTTTTATTAGTGAACAAAAAATATTCACCCTTATTTTTTCGAGTGATTCAAGTTTCCGAATATCCCAATAACGTGAACGGGAAAGTGGAACACTAACCCATAAAATGATAGGCTTAATTTGGGAGTTTAGCGTAAAGGGTTACATGGACCCACATTATGCTTTATAGTTCAGACTCAGAGTGAAGGGATTTACCGAATTGTACTCCTCCTTTTTAGCGTACCTTTGATTAGATTTTAGTAAAATTTTGAAACTTGAAAGGCAAAACACAAACAGGTCCCCAAGCATATATCTTTTGGCGAAGAAACTTATATCATATACTGGTATAATTAAGTTGTGTGGTTTACTAGAGTTGAATTGTTTGGAATAATTATTCACTTGGGTTTTTCTACTTCCTTTTACTGGAGTATCATCTCTGCTCTTTAATGTGAGACTATATATGCATTAGACGACAATCTTTAGGTAGTTGGGCTGTTTCCATGTGAGTGGGCCAAGCTTTTGTCACATCGTCGCAGGTATTATTCCCCTAATGTTATAGTTAAGCTACCATTATTTTTTCGGGGAAAAATTACTCTTATGTTACATGTGTTAACTTTCTCTTCTATATATCATTCAATAACTGTGTCACTTTTTTTTTTCTTTTCTTTTTAGTTTTTAGACGGTGAAACTCACAAATTTATTTCTATAACATGAGATAATTTATCTCTTTTAACATGAGATTAATAAAATCCTATTTTTTAATGCATTATTTCTACAACTTTCGAAGTTTCTAGTGTTGTTGGTTGATTATTTGTTTTTGCGAGTGACGTATATTGCGCCGGATAAGACTAAAGTTTCATTACTCAATCCCATGCTTGTTTGGTACTTTAACATCTTTCGTATAATGTACGGGAAAAATTAATTTGTTTTTTGTACGATATTTAATAATTTAATCCTGCCAATAAACTTTCAGTCTTTTTTAATGAAATCTTGTCGATAAAATTTAAAATAAGTTTTGTGGCCAACTAAATGAATGAATTTTCAAGTTGGCTGTCCAAATACAAGCGACTCAAGCTAAGTGGACAATGAATGTAAATAATTATATGTTATGATTTTAATTTTAATTTTATTTTATCATTTTGTTATTATTGTTATTTAATTACTAGACTAGTATTTGAATTTATTTGAATAAGTCTTGGCATTTCCCTGAGCCTAGCAAAGTGGGTAGAGGTGGTTCATATTTTCATGCATGATGGCTTTCATGTTTAATTGTCTATTTAATTAGAGGTTTGATTAATAAAAGATAACAGTTGAAAATATTAGTTTGGTACTTTGTGCAAGCAAGAGGCGGGACTTCCTCAATAAAGTCAAATTTTCATTATTATTTATTGTGTTCGTAACATTATATTATAATTTTATTTCACTTCAAAAAAATTTCTGGCTCCCTCATTGGTTAAATATATATTATTATATAACATAATAGGAATGCATTCTCAGTTTTCCTCACCTTACAAAATTTCCTTGGTTTATGTAAATCAATTATATTTCCTTCTTTTTATTTCTCTAGGTAATTTATAAAATTTATCTCTACATAATAGTATGCCTTATAATTGTAGAGTAAAAATTAGAAGAAAATAAATAATCGCAAAGTAATGGGTTGAATATTTTCTACACATAATCAACAAACTGCTACGACAAATAATAATAATGAAAAAATATTAAAATTGTAAGTTTCTTCTAATTATTGAGTTCCAATAATTAAGGAGAACAAGCCAAAAACATATTTCTTCAATTAAAGTCTAAGTATCACGCGCGAACAATAGTTGGAAAACATAAGTTGATCATCTCTTGGTATATTCGCTCTTGTATCTTGATAAAAATGCAACTGAGCTTCAAAGGGTTTGCTTGAGTAGGGTTTCAAACCCTGCTTCAAGCAAATTCTTGGAAAATCTTTATAGGTCAGAGAATGAGCCTCCTCATTGGTTGGGAGATTAGTCTCATCCTTTCTCCGATACCGAAACTCAATGCATCACCTGTTTCAATGAGAGACTAGCCTACAGGGCCGTACCCCGAGGACAAGGTGATCGGAGGAGGTCGAATGGGGATACCTCCAGTTTATACAAAAAAAAAAATGAGTTTTATTTATGCTTATATGAAATATTGAAATCCCAAAATAATATAACAACATAAGAAGTAAACAAAATAATATCAAGTCATAATTAACTAAGATTTTACATAGGCCAAACAGTTCAAAATCAACAACTAAAATTTAACCAGAAAACTTATCAAAGCCACTACTGAATATATATATATATATATATATATATATATTAATTCAAAATAAATATAATAAATGGTCATAGCTCTCCATTAATAGAACCTCACTTAAAAGTTATACAACTAAAATTCTAGAAATGTTACTTAGTTTAGTACGGGCCTAAATGCCTAATTACCTAAAATAGAGTGGAGAAACAATGTTATTTATCAGACGATAAGCAAACAATGAAGAATATAAAAGCAGGACACAAATTTGCCAAAAATAAAAAGCAGGACACGATAATATGAATTATTATAATTTATTTAACATTTCTCACTATTAATTTATAGTTTAATGTTTTTTACAGTGAATGTAGATAAGTTATCTATATTTACTCTCAAAATGACATAGCTTTGAGTTGAAAAATTAAAAAATTATAATGAAAAAGACTATTAGAACTATAAAATAAATTATAATTACAAAAATACATTAATTTTCGTCCCAAAACGACGTTGTTTTGGGCTCAATGTAGATAATTTATCTACACTGACTGAATAAAAAAAGAATCCTTTATTTATTGCTTAAATTACAATAAATAAAAAGAAATAATTTTGATCTTATCTTAAATAAAAACTTAACTAATCTCTTAAAAAAAAGGCTTACAGCAGATCACCCTTCAAATCATTCTTTAATCTCTTAACGCGTCTCATATTGTCTTTTTCTATTTCTTTCTACGTTTCACTTACTCTCTTTCTCTATCTCTCTCCATCTCACTCTCTCAAACTTTTCAAAACAAAATTGTTTAGTTGGCTTTCTGTCAATTTCTTTTTTTATTTGGTAAAATATGATTTATCATGACTCCAATTATATGTTAAAACAAAGGCAATTCTAACAAAAGCAATTGACTAATACACTCTATATAATTCAATTTCTTAGTGCAGCTATCTACTTAAATCATTAATGGGCCCATCAACTTTTCTCATTTTGGATTGCGCAAGCAACACATACAAACAACAACTTGTTGATTTCAATCTGTTGAATTAAGCCCAAACGAACTAATTTTGTTGAATTTGTCAAGCAACAGTCAGCATCAGCTATTTTTCCTACATTTGGTTTAGTTAGCTATCAACACCACGGACACAGGACACGACACACCAACACGTTAATTCTAAAAAATGTCATTTTCCACACGTTGGGACATGCTTTGATATTAAACAAAAATTTTAATATATATAATATAATTTATATTTAATACATATAAGAGTCTATAATAAGTCATATAACAAATCAAATATTTAAATTTCAAAATAAATATAAATAATTTTTCGTACTTTGTTAATTTTTCATTTCAAATTTCATAACAGAAAAAAATTATTTTATAAATTATTTCTTTTATATTTAGTTAACAAAATAAAGTTAAGATTAAACAAAAATGTGTCCGAGCATGTCCGAGAACGTGTCCGAGCATTGACCGCGTGTCCGAAAAAGTTGATTGCGTGTCGAAAAAATGTGTCGGAACGTATCCGAGTGTTGACTGCATGTCCCCAAATGTTAACCACGTGTCAGACACGCAAATTTTTTCAAAAGTCAGATATCTGTGCTTTATAGATCAACACTATTTCACTCTCGCCTATATATATATATATATATATATATATATATATATATATATATATATATATATAACAGCTAATCTAATTCTAAATATTTATAAAAAAATATTAAATATTGGGGCAGGATCTTGTAATAGCATATAAGAATAATAAATTAAATACTTAATCTTAATAATTGATTTATGTACATCTAATTTGATTGTAATTTATTAAAAATCAATAATTAACACAATCAATTACAATTGTTTGATAAACAAAAATCAACAGTTAAAATTGATCGTAAAATCTATTATTCTCTTATGCTGATTTAAATTGATTATGTGATCTTGTCCTTAAATATTTTCTATATTATGCGTTATTTTTATCAATAATCATTTTAATAATATATCACATATCTCCAAAGAAACCAAGAAATCAAAATAATATATCACAAACATGGCTTCCTATTAGTTTTTTAAACAAATCACACGTGACAAAAATTGGTGCCGCTCCAAAACCCATCGAACTTTCATAGAAACAACATTGAAAAGAATATTAAAGGGAATAACACCACGTTGTTCCATAATCATTTTTTAAATAATACAATTCTACAAACATAAATTCTACTTGCTATAAATACAGTATTGTAGCACAGTGCTTTCACAGACAGCAAAAAGAGAAAAACATTCACGTCCAAAGACATGGCTTCCACCACCATGGATTCAGAGTTTGCATATTTGGAACATATTCAACAATACCTACTTGACAATGATTCCACCATTCTTCCAAGCCCTAATGTGCTCTACTTTGAGCGTCCCACAGCTGCAGCGGCGGCGCGTGAGGTGAACGCGCCTCCGACATGGAAGCATTTCAGGGGCGTGAGGCGGAGGCCGTGGGGGAAGTTCGCGGCGGAGATAAGAGACCCGAAGAAGAACGGCGCTAGGGTTTGGCTTGGTACTTATGTGACTGAGGAGGAAGCAGCTTTGGCTTATGACAAAGCTGCTTTCAAGATGCGTGGCTCAAAAGCCAAGCTGAATTTTCCTCACCTCATTGGCTCGGATGTGCAGCCGGAGCCGCCGGTGGCGGCGGCTTGTAAGCGGAGCTTGCCGGAACCTTCTTCTTCGTCGGAGGATAGTTTTGAGTCACAAGGGTCAAAGAGAAGGAAGAGCTTAGCTGATCTACTTAATAAGTTAGCCAAGAATAGAAGCCAAGCTAATGTTGTTAAAATGAGTTCAGAGGAAAATGTTTTTGAGCAATGGTTGAATGATGACTTTAATGATTGTAGTCTCGTTTGGTGCTCGTAGTGTAATTGTACTTTCTGTTTGTGCAATTCCTAAGTTTTTTGGTTTTTGCTGTCAATTGTAGTTCCTGATTTTTGCATACCACTGTGAAATTCAAGTGGTGATGTTTGTCAACAATTATGAAATAGCTAATTAAGCATCAATAAAACAAAGGTTTTATAATTCTGGTGTTGAATGAGAATTGAAATTTTATGTTATAGAGATAAGAAACACGTGTGACCCATTAGAAAAAATTATATGTAGGATTCATATCAGTACGGAAATCGAAGGGTGTATAGGAAAATTATAATTCTCATGTTGAATGAGAATTATAAAACCCATAAAACAATGGTAGGGTTGTTAATATTTCCAATAGAACATTTCTTGGGGTCATATGTTTGTTCAAAAATTGGTTAATTAAATGAGAAAAGTATTTATCCTTTTAAATTACATAATTTATATCTTTTCACTCTCACAAAGAGGTGGGACCCATATCTTTATTTTTTTTGTCAACTCTCTCCTCCTTTATATATTCATCTATTTTCTTTCTCTTAAAATGACAAAACTTTACATCTTTTAAAATGAGACACACTTTACTCTAATTAAATAATGTAAAATTTCAGGGATGGAACTCAACTGAGCAAAAAAGTTTCTTTGTATAAATTAATTGGTATTCGATTATTAACGACCGATCAATCCAGATTCAAGCTGAACACTTTTGTGTGATCAATTCAAGATCATTAACTAAGCTGAAATAACTCTATGCTGATTAATCCATGGTGGTTTTTTTTTTTTTTTTTTTATCAAGTTTTTAACACTGCATACATGTTCGGAATTATTACTCATTAAGTGGGACAAGTTATTACACACACTGTGGTAAACTTGTTTTACTTTTGGTAAGTTCAAACTTGGTCCAAGAAAATTTCCATTTTAAAAATTTAATCCAAAATAAAAAAAATTAAAGGTAACTGTTACATATGAAAAATCAAGAGATAAACTAAACAAAGAGTGCGCCTACAGAAATTTCAAGGGTTTGCTTAGTAGTGAAAACAAGAATATAGTATATGGTTTATGAATTTGAATCTTGTCTTTGTAAATTTCTTAGCCTAGGCCCGCAAGAAAAATTTCAAGAGAAATAGAGTTCACTAATCTAGCATCGTAATATTATGTTTAAACTGTATTATCCAAAGTTAGTAGCAAGTAGAGATCAAACTTATTCCGAAATTCATGATGCAATTGCTGTGATTTTTTATTTTAATTTTTTTATGGGAGTTGAACAAATTGCTTTGTACATTTGGAATTCATTTTATTTTATAACCTCTAATTTTTAAATTTATATTATACATGTGCATGTGTAACCATTATGCTATACCAGGGAATTCTGTTTCCAAAGCCCGAGACGCTGATGCTTATCCAAACCCCCCACCTCTCTCTCTCTCTCTCTATATATATATATATATATATATATATATATATATATATATATAGAATTCTTTGACACCGGTATAACCGTTAGATTATATATAGGATTCTTTGACATCGGTATAACCGTTAGATCAAAAAAAATCAACGGCTCTGATTTGTAAGCACGTGACACCATTGATTTTTTTTTATCTAATGGCTATTAGATGAGGTGTCAAATTTCAAATTTGACACCTCATCTGAGAGCCGTTAAATTTGACACATCATCTGAGAGCCGTTAAATCAAAAAAGATCAGGCTCTGATTTGTACGCATGTGACACCGTTTATCTTTTTTGATCTAACGGCTCTCAGATGAGGTGGTGTCCTACCTCATATATATATATATATATATATATATATATATATATATATATATATATATATATATATATATATAGGATCATTTAATTTTATGCTGAAGGAGAGATCTTCTCTTATGTTTCTTTTTATATATATATATATATATATATATATATATATATATATATATATATATATATATATATTGAGAATACACGTAGATTAGTCATCTAATAATTAATGGGAAAATATTTTTTATGAGAATTCATATTAAATTCTCATGTGAGAATTAAATTCTCATGTTTGTGACCCTTTAATTTGCGTGCAAAATTTTTTTTTTTAATAAATGTAAGATCTACCATTAATTAAATCATAACATGAGAATTCATTTTTCATGAGAGGAAATCAAAACCCTGCATAAATAAACTCTTCATAATTTGAATTGATTCCCTTTCAGAGAAGTATAAAAAGAAAAGTACAAATGCACGTGTGCTGTTGGCAAGTATATAATGTGATGACCTACCCCCAATAAAATATTCATTCATCTGCTCTGTTCCAATAGTTTGTGAGAGCTTTAGCACGTAGAATCTGCACATTAAGATTTGATTCCATTTCTTACTGAGTAAATTAGTGCAACACGACAATTATTGTCTCAGGTTCTCAGCAGCAAATAAATTAAAATAAAGAAAAATAAAAAAAAGTTACTGTTGATTTAATACTTCTCAATTTCGCTACAGTAAAAACAAATAAATGAGGGGGGATAAAAATCCAAACAGATATCCAATAGGTGTTAGTCTGTTGGGAATTTAGTTAGATTTTAGAGTTTGAATTCTTAGAGTCATTGGATATCGATTCATATTTTTTTAAAAAAAATCCAAACATATCATTGGATTTTCACTTCACAATCCTTTTATGTATATTGAGGAGATTGCTCTGCCAAAGTGATTCAAATTATGAAAAAAATAATAATAGGATAAAGACATGATATCTATATAAAAATAATAAATTTAATATTCAATTTTAAACGTTCATTTAATTTATTTATTAAAAGAGTTTTCTGAAAGCCTCGAATAAAGCAGATGTCATATCTCGAAGAGGATATTGAGATCTACATATCAAAAACTATTCTTTTATTTCTATCAAGTTTCTGCACATTTTAAATGAACTGTGTCAATTTTATTGCGTTGCATCCTCTTTTGTTAAATTTTTTTTTTGAATACTGTCTTGCATATTCTTACAAGCCATAATTATACTTAGGATTTATTATCTATCATTTAACATGACCACAAAAATTTTCCTACACACATAATATTTTGTGGGACCCGCAGCAAAAAAAAAATTCGGCACGTAAAACGAATCTCTATAACATAACACAATCATTTTTCCTACAACATAACTCTTATAAAACCGTTATACTTAATATGTTATTTGACACATTTTTAATTTCATATAAGTTTTTATAAATTAATGGACAATGGTGTATAATGTTAAACTTTATACATTTTGTGTACAAAAATTGCATTTATAAATATTAAATATAGGGTTCATTTTTTTTAAGTTACTTTAGACAACTTTATCTAATGTTCATTAAAACGATATTGTTTTGAGATAAAAATTATGATATATTTATTATTTTAATTTATTTCAGAGTTAAAATAATCTTTATCTTTTTATTTTTTAACCCAAAATCATATCATTTCAATAATATTACACAAAATTATTTAGAATAAGTTAGATACTTTTTCCCATTAAATATTCACATATATTCATAATTACATATTTCTTAGCAGAGATTAAAAATAATATCCTAATAAGGATAGGGATGAGAAGAACGGAGAGTCAGAGAGTATCTACGCGCTTCCTCTCTGCCGCGTTGATTATTTTGTTTGATTTGCTGAAATCAGATATAATATATCTTCCCAAAAAAGAAAGAAAAGATATAATATTATCAGAGGTACCTTTGCCTAGCTGGCCGTGTTTTTATGCATCAAACAATTTTTATATTAATACTCACGGGTTTAGGGGGAGTTGATGACGGAGGGAGATGAATTTTGGTGATCTTGGATCACCATTGATTCAGTGGTCCAAACCAATGAGATAATTATTGAAGAGAGAGGAGAGTGAAAAAATAAAATATAAATTTTTGTACAAATGTCACTCATTAAATGGAAGGACTACATGAGACCTGGAGCACTAAATATAGGAAAAAGTGTTTATTCTTTTAAATGACATAACTTATATCATTTTACTCTCATAAAGAGGTGGGACCCACACCTTTATTTTTTTTGTCAACTCTCTTTCCTCATCTAACTATCTCCTTCTCTCTCTTAAAATGACACAACCTTATATCCTTTAAAATGACACACACTTTACCCTATGTTATAACTCAAAATATTAAGGTATTGTGTTATCAAAAAAAAATATATATTAAGGTATTGAGTTCATATATATTTTTTACTTAAATGGATTTTACTTGACTTAATATCAATTAATATGAAATTCCATCACACTTAAATATTCTAATAACTCATTTAATTATATTTTCTTACATCAGTTAATTGAATTTTAATTTAATAAAAAGGTATATCTTCAACCAATATTTAAGTAGAAAGTATAATTATCTTGATATGATCGTCTTAAACTTTTGATTGAGTACTGATTAATCTCTGTTAGAATTTCTTTTGAATTTGAACGACAAAAACTTGTAATATTATTATTTGCTACAAATAATATTTCAGCTTGAGAGAGGTACTACTAACTAGAGGTACCGTATAAATTCCGAAACCATATCACATAAGAGTTTAACGTGTGTGTTTTTTTTTTTTTAAAGCAATGTGTGTTTTTTTTTTTTTAAAGCAATGTGTGTCTTTTTTAAAGAAGGTAAGTTGTATTATTTTAATTTGTTATTCTATGTATTCTCGGTAATACATAGTTATAATATGAAAAATAACTTTTTTCCACTTTTCACGTCAGCTGATGTAACTGAGGAGAGAAAAAAAAAATTCATGTTATAACTATATACTACCGGAAATACATAAAATAAAAAAATTAGAAGGACACAACTTACGCACAAATAATTTTCCCATCACCAAGGGGGACCGGGGGGAGGGGGGGGGGGGGGCAAAATTTGAAAAAATTTGGTTAACATAAGTATAATGCAAGAAACCTTCATTTTCCCTCTTCATTAATATGAAGTAGTTTTCTCCCACGCGGAATTTATAAAGCTTCTTTATATTCTCAGGTCTATATCTATTGAAACTCCTCTAACTCTTCATGCATTTTTCTAAGAGCCTGTTTGGATCCTCTTATTTTTAAGTTAAAAGCTACTTATAAGCTAAACCTAAAAAAAAAATTAAAAGCTGTTTGGTAATTACAAAAAAAAATTGTTTAAAAGTTACTTTAAAACACATATTTTAAGAAAATTATCTCTATATCTATCTTTATAACTCTTCATTTAAAAAAAACACATAATTCAAGAAAATTAGATAAGAGCTTAAAAAAAATTCCTCCCATGACCTTTGAGCTTTTGGCATTTTTCTTCATTGTAATTTTTTTTTTCATTATAAGAACTTTGCTCAAAACATGTTTGGCCTAGTTTATGCTTACAAGTAGCTTCTAGATTAAAAAAGAGATGATTCAAACAGACACAAATATTTAATTATTCGTATTTTGACCTCCCATATATTATGTTTGAAGAGAGAATGAATGTTTAATTTTTAGCCCCCCACAAGAAAAATCTCCGGGTCCGCCACTAGGGGTGCTAAACGAACTAGGGGCCTTTGGCTCGGCTCGTGAAGACTTGAGCTTACATGTCTAAAATTGGTTGTTGGCAGCAGACTTGAACTTGTATAAAAACTCGTTTAATAAAAAGGGCACATGGTCCAATTTGAAAGCTCGGCCTTAAAGCCACACATGTTGTCCTAATATGTTATTATTTTTTAATTTTTATTTTTTATACTACTTGTAATAGCTATCTCTTTGTCCTCAATCCATTTCACCCTATTTTATTGGTTAAACAGACTTTTTGATGATTTTGTTATATATTATGCTGTTTGGATATAAATTGAATTTATGAATATTTATGAAATTATTAGTATTGTTGATTTTATATTTTGTTTGGATAAATTTTTGTTGTCTTATTTTTTTAAAATAGGCTAATAGGCTAAACCAGACTTTTAGTTTTTGTAAATAAGTCAGGCCACAGGCCGACAATTATATTGATAACAGGTAAGAGGCTTGGTCAGGTTGATATATTTAAACACAGACTTAACCTTTTAAGAACAAAACTCGACTCGACTTGGCCTATTAACACCTCTATCCGCCCTTGCCCATCACACAAACAAAAAGGTTACGGGCCTTTTCTATAACTCAACTCAATATTCAAATTAAAAGATCGGCTCTAAAATGGATTTACATAAATGTTTGTATGCCAAACATGAAATTAAGTGAAAATATTCAGTGCAGTGAAGATTACTGAATCTACTTATCAGCAATCATTTCGTGCGTTATATAATTTCATTCATTAAGTACAACCTTATACAATATATATATACTAAATATCAGTAGGTTCCTTCATAAGATATCATAGCAATTGAAATGAAAATTGTTTCAAACATTACGAATTAATTCACTGTCTATTTTTAAGCCTAAAATATTATATTCAAACACATTTAAAAGAATTACAATCATTTCAAATAATAGTTATTCTGATTTTTTTTATAAAAAGTTTTATTTTTTGGTAGTTTAAGAGGGCTAATAAAAAAAAAGGTTTAGGAGAAGAGAACTAGAAAGCTACTTAATTCAAAATTAGGACGTTTGCTACAAACATTATCAAAAGCTTATGCAAAAATCTTATGTAAAACTTGGATCTTGCAAAAATCAAACCTAAGCGCTACTAGTAAAATTGAAACAGCTTCAAACATTATGCATTAGCTGTAAATTTTTATATTACAAAATTTAGGATTAAAATTTTGGGGCCAAAATTTCCTCTTTTTTTCCAAAAATATTTAAAACGAATAATTTTTTTTCAAATGATATTTATTAAACGAGAAAAAGATTAAGTGAAAAGAAACTACTCAATTTGAAGCCTAGAACAAGCTACAATCCTTACAGAAGGCATAAATTAGTATTTACATAAAACCTATATATTAAGAGAGTACTGTCATAAAAAATCAGACTTAAGCCTTACAAGCAAAGTTCTTCCATCCTTGCCAGTTGAACCAACTATAGAAAGCAAATTCCGGTGCACAAAGGTTTTGTGAGAATGGGAAGAAGGTCGATTATATGCATCTTTACCCTTACATTTCTATTCCGTGACCTTCCAGTCACAAGGAGCAACCTTATTACGGCTACAAAACTCATCCTCGAGTTGAACCAACTATACTAACAAACGACACTTACTCTTTCCATTCGACTTTAGGGGGCTGTTTGGCAGTCCAGAATTGTTATTGTGAGGAGTTTCAGCAACATCATCATTTATAGGGCAGCCTAGTGCTGCATAACTCAGCACTACGGGCAGAGTTCAGAGAAGGGTCTATAGTAGACATCCTTACTTTGCATTTGCAAGAGACTGATTACATGAACAACATCATCCTTTATATTGGCAAAATAGAGAGCAGCTTTCTTTACACATTGTCATGCAGTACACCTGTCAGCAGTAGAAGGTATGTTGCTTTTGAGACCCTTATTGGTACAGCAACAGCATGCTACTGAGTTCTGATGCGCTACCTGCTGTAGTCCAGTAACAAATTACCATTTATTGAACAAAAATACCAAGAGAACAATGATGGCAATGATAGCTCTCTCCATTTCTTTGTTTTTCTTGTGGTAGCAGATGCTTATATTTTAGCATTTGTATTCCGTTCCCCAGACACTCACGAAGTGCGTATTTGAACTGGGTCGGCCCTTTTTTTATGTATTGCTGTGGACTAAAAAAATTCTTTGGCGTTGAACCAATATCTGTAGAGAATAACAACTAGGTACACATACTAACATTGTGTTGAATTGTTTCCGCATATGCAAATCTGCAGAGGGTGGGTGACACTAGGCCATTTAAACAAGCCAAAAGAGAATTCCATTTCTCCATTATTCATTTGGGAAATGCCATTTTCCTATATACGAAATGGATTCATAGGGAGACAATTTGGGAGGACTATCCACATTGTCAAGGTTAACTGTCGAATGTCAAGACTTCTCCATTATATATAAATTTGAACTTCATCAAGAGAATAATATTATAACCTTTCCATTCCAACTTTATTTCAACCAGAGACAACCTTGCTTAGATGCCTCTGAGTGGTAGACAAGCTCATCAAAGGGAACCTGACGAAAAGTGAAAAATCATGGACAAGCTTAATCCTTGCTATTGTATTTCCTGTCCAGTTATGCAAAAACAATATAAATAAGAAAGGGAAGAAAAAAACTAAATGAGAAACTATAAAGGAATGATAAATCAACTAAACCTTAAAATTTTGAAATGAACTTCACAAGCTAAAGATTTCAAATATTCTAGAATTTCAATGGGGAGAGGCAAATGTAAGGTTACCAGAGGAGTTACAGACTTGGAAGGCCTTCATGACCCCAGATTTTGATCACATTATCATGATGAAGATTCCACAAATCTCACATCATCTACATCATCAACTACAAAATCCGACTATTTACAGACCCAGATGCAGCAGCCTTGGAAGCACATCGTAAATTTTGCTATTTAGTGACTTTGATTGCTAAACGATTTTCCTTGTGTATCCTTGCAGTCAAATCAGAAACAAGAGCATACTTATTGCTTTCATAGCATGCAGTCATAAATGCTGCTAATGTTACACGATTTGCATGAAGGTCCATGTCCAGTAACTTATGGAAGAACAGTGCTGCCATACCCACTTTCTTCTCACTACATAGCTTCCTGATCAGAGTATTTGCTGTCCTGATCCAGAGTTTTTTTTCCAGCCTTTCAAGAATAACCATAGCAGAGATACAGTCATCTATCTTGCAGTACTCATAAGCCAAAGTTACCCGAGTAACTTCACATGGAGTAATTCCCTTTTCTATCATGGTGTCATAAAACCTATGAGCCTCACCCAACTTTGACTGTTTACAAAGCCCACTTATAAGAGCACCATAAGTAATAGAATCTGGAGCACAACCATGGTCACCCATCCTATTGAAAAACTTCAGAGCCAAGTTCAAATTTCCTTCTCGGCAGTAACCACATATCATAGATGTATAAGTTTTGTTTGTAGGGATAAGTCCAAATTTCACAGCTTCCTCAAAAAACATCTCACTCTCCTTCATTCTTTTTTCCCTACAGAAGACTGCAATCAATGTGGTGTATGAATGAATATCAGGTTGAATACCACTCTTGACCATCTTATTGAATAACACCAATGCTTGCTTAATATCTGCCTGTTTGCAATGTTCAGATATGAGAATAGTATAGGTGACTTTATCAGCTTTCAACCCATTATGAAAGCCATTCTTAAGCATTTTGTAAGCCTCTTGTACCCTTCCCTTTTTACAAAGGCCATCAACAATGGCATTATATGTACATACATTTGGACTGAAACCTTCGTTATTCATTAGATTCATCAAACCATATGCTCTTTCAAAATTTCCTGCTTTGCAGTGCCCATCAATGAGAGTTGTGTATGTGTTGGTGTTCGGGACTAATCCCTGTTCTTTCATTCGGCTGAGTAGCATTTCTGCCCGGTTTAGTTTGTCATCTCTGCAATAACCACTTATCATGGAAGTATATGTAAGGACATTTGGCTTGTGATTCTCACTTCGAACAAGCTTAAGAAACAGTCTGAACGCTTTCTCAGTCCATCCTTTCTTGCAGAGACCATCAATCAATGCTGTATGTGTATACACATTAGGTTTCCAACCTTTACCAACCATCTCCTCTAACATTTCAAATGCTTGCTTGATGCTGCCCTTTTTGCAAAAACCTTCAATCATGGATGTGAAATTAATCAGATTAGGCTTCAAACCCATATCACTAAACTTACGGAAATACCATAATGCTCTGGTTGCAAAGCCATTTTCAAATAATCTACTGATTATTAATGTAAATGATGCATTATCAACCACAAATCCCCTCTCAAGCATGGCACTCAACCACCTATCGGCCTCCAAAACATTACCCATCTTACAATATGCAACAACCATCACCCTATAGCTAACAGAATCTGGGCGAACGCCTCTCGCACACATTTCCTCAAACAGGTACTCTGCATACTCAACCAAACCCATGTCACTTGTAATCTTGATGACCCAATTCAAAGTCCGAGTATTTGAGACTAAACCCTGGTTATGCATTTCAATAACCATTTCAATAGCCTCTTTCAACCTCCCAATCTCAGCAAAATTCTTCACCATACACTGCATCACCTCACGAGCTTTCTCTAAATTCCCATTCCCAATAAGAGATGTTGCACACACTATATAAAACCGCATAAAGTGTCGAAATTTGGAATACCCAATGGCCCAATTGAAGAAGCTCAAGGCCACGATTGAACCAGCATCATCTGCAAGTGAAGCAACAATGGTAATAGCCTGTTCATGGGTCAAGGAATCAGCATCAATGCCAAGATGGAGCCTTGGAGGTGACACTCTCATGTGGGCATGCTGATAGTAAGATTCACACACTAATGAGCAAACCCTTTTGACCATTGACTGGGATGAAGGCACATGAGAAGAAGATGATGATGATGATGATGTGGGTAGTGTTGAAGAAGAGCAAAAGCACAGTGCTTTTCTGCTAAGAATGAACACTGAGGTGAATCTGTGTGGAAAGCCATGAGTTCTGAGAATCAGAAAGGAAACCATGAAAAGGGTGTTAATGGAATAAGATGTATAAAAGAAAAATGGGTTGTTGTGTTATTCGTGAATTTCGTTAGTAGGATATAGGAGTTCTATGTTGTCTAGGAGCTAAATGTTACTTTCAATTTCCATGTACTTCAGTTTTTTCATGATATTGATTGGTTTTATTCAATGATGGATTTTGTACTTAAGCAGTCGCGTTCTAATCTGTGATTTTGAAATCCATTTGTCTGATGTTGTCGTGTTCAATGTGGTTAAAAACGATATTTTTTTCACCAAAAAAAAAAAAACCATATTTTAGACACACAAGAATTGGGGATAAAAAATAATAAAATGTTTTCACCAAGAAAAAAAATTTATAGAATCTAAAATTATAACGTAATTTTTTTTATATAATAAATTCAAAGGTATCCTCCGGCCGTAATCAAAGACTAATCTCCATCGAGCACTGTCTTCTCAGGGCTCGAACTCGAGATCTATGATTAAGGGGTCAGGCTCCTTACCACCTGTGCCAAAGATGTTTGGTTATAACGTATTTTTTTTATAAAAAAAAAAAAAAGTAAAAACACTTGAAATATTGGTAAAAGAATTTACAAAAATATAAAAACATAGTAATAAATCGAGATTTTAACTACCATAATCATATTACATTACTTTGTTTAATTTAAAAACTCAAAATTGCCATTCTTTTTTTTTTATCTTAATTTTTCTTCTATTTTTTGTCTTAGATTTTTTTTTTCATTTGGAATAATTTTTTATTTTTATTTTTTAAAAAAATCTTAGTCTTTTATGTCACTGTTGTGATCTTTAGTGTAGTTGACCTTATTTTTTCTTCTATTTTTTTTATCTTTATTTTTTTTTATTTAGACAAATTTGATTTTTTTTTTCTATTTTTTTCTTTTGGTCTTTTATTAAGTGTTTTAAGTTTTCATAATATTTGGTCCTCTTTTACTTTTTTTTATCACTTTATTTTCTTCTTCTAAGAAAACTAAAGTAGGTATACTTAGTTAAGTTACTAATAACATTAAGTAGGGACGTGGATGAAAAAATCACAGAAGTAAAGTAATTAAAAATAAAAAAATATAAGAATGTAAGTGATTCAAAGCAATAACATACATGATTTTGAACTTTTCCTAAAATATAATTTAACAGGAGATTATGGAATATTAGCTCACATTCAAAATCTCAACATGTAGGTCCTTCGCATTTATAGCATCTTTCAAGAAGACCAGAGAAGGGATACGATGAACCATTTCAAAATGTGAATCAATTCCATGTATCTTGAAATAACGAAAACTTTGTTCTTTAGAGTTATAACAAATCAAGCCATTGCTAGGATGGAATATCAATAAATCCTCCTTGTCAAGTTTCCTTATTGGTCTATACAAACTCCTAGGCAAAATGTTAAGAGAAAAGGTTTAATTACTAGCTCTTTGGTTGGACAACCACTTCTTGTAATCTAATTTCAACATCCATAGTTTAAAATATGATGATAGCAGTTTATTTTGGTTAGGGAGAGACAATCATGTAGTGCTCTCAATCTCATGTTTCTGTTGAGAGGAATCCAAGTATGAATGATTGGGTGAAAAAAAAAATTCATATTGGTTAAAAATGACCTAAGTGAACACCATATAAGTGGAATGACCTATACACCTAATGTCTTAAGGTTTAGTTTGATTGTGGTGTTTCAAGCCCACTTAATGTCGTTGCTCACTTGGCCAATAGTTGCTGGTCTCTTCCCTCCATGAGCTCCCTCTGCATGGCCCAATATGTGGTATCTGAGACAATGGAGGGATTGGCCGGCCTGCGGTGATTGGGGAAACGATGTGGGCCTAAGACTCACACTTGAGGGGAATGTTGAGGAATGCAAGTGTAAATGATTGAATGTAGTCCCACATTGGTTGAAAAAGGACTTACATAAAAATGTGTCTAAATAAAGGGAATAAAATATCTAATATTTCTTTAGAAAACTTTATCTAATGTTTAACGAAACGATATTGTTTTGAGATTGAAAGATTAAAAAATTAGAATTATAAAGACTATTATAACTCTGGAATAAATTAAAATTACAAACACGTTATGATTTCCGCCCAAAATGACATCATTTTAGTAATTATTAAACAAGTTTTACTAAAATAATATTAGAAAAAAATGAACCCTAAATAAATATGTTTTTCTTATGAAATATGTGAGTACCAACAATTTCTCCCCCCCCCCCCAACAAGTTCTTCCTGCGGGCCGAACAGTTTCCAAGTGCACGCTTATTTGAGCTTCAACAAACTCATATGGTGGTAGGACTTGGATGAAGTCCTCTATCAAAATTGAAGCCACCAATAGAATAAGGGATTAGATTTACAATTAGCAAGCCAATGAATAGTTCTATTTACGTAAACACAAAATATGATCATTTATATGGTGCTTAAGTTTGTTGGTCAGTTTTATAGCTTATAAATAGCCTTTGATAGTTTGTATGAAATGTAGATCAAGAGAAAAATAGAAAGAGCAAGAAAGCAAGAATAGAAAAGAATTTTTGTTTTGTAAATACACAAGTATAGTAATCTCTTGCATCTGTGTGGATATTCAATTCTAACAAATTGGTATCAGAGCTTGAGCTATGGAGGAAAAGAACGAGATGGAAGTGCCACTATTTTATGGAGATAAAGATGAAGCATTGGTCTTCTTACTCTGTCTAAAAGAATATTTTTGGAGACGGAAGGTGTATCCGACTTCATCACGCATGTTCAAACCGTGGTGAACCAGTTAAACAGGAATGGAGAAGCGCTGCCCGATGCAAGAGTGGTGGAAAAGATCTTCAGGTCTTTAACCGACAATTTCGAGAATGTCGTATGTACCATAGAAGAATTAAAGGATCTAGCAACGCTCACTGTTGAAGAGCTCAATGGTTCCCTTGAGGCATATGAACAACGTAAGAAGAAGAAGAAGGAGGAGATACTTGAGCAAGCTCTTCAAACCAAGGCGTCAATCAAGGACGAGAAAGCCCTTTATTCTCAAAACTTCCAAGGTACAGGTCGTGGCCCTGGGGGACGTGGAAATGGCCGTGGTGGTAGAGGTCGTGGTCAAGAAGGTTAGAATGAGGAGAAAGAACAGTCAAGCCAACACAACTGGCGTGGAAGAGGCGGTCAGTCGTATTACTCCAACATTGAGTGCTACAAGTGTGGCAAGTATGGTCACTATGCAAAAGATTGCAACTCGGATAAATGTTAAAATTATGGCAAGATCGGACATTTCGCAAGAGATTGCCGAGATGAGAAAAAGGTGGAAGAGACAACCAACCTAGCTACAGAAGATGAGGCGAAAGAATGTCTTCTCATGATGGCACATAATGAAGGCAACACCGACAATGACACGATGTGGTACCTCGACACGGGTGCAAGAAACCATATGTGCGGGCACAAGCACCTATTCAAAGAGATGCGAAAGGTGGAAACTGGACATGTGTCATTTGGAGATGCGTCGAAGGTTGAGGTCAAAGGTCATGGTACGATTTGTTTCTTGCTAAAGGATGGCTTAGTTGGGTCAATCCGAGATGTGTATTACGTACCAGACCTCAAGAGCAACATTTTGAGTATAGGG
Organism: Gastrolobium villosum; assembly: GCA_032173675.1. NCBI lineage: Eukaryota > Viridiplantae > Streptophyta > Magnoliopsida > Fabales > Fabaceae > Gastrolobium > Gastrolobium villosum. Next base: position 128,783 of record JAVKPL010000580.1, read on the forward strand.
CAACTCATGGAGAAATGTTATTCTGTACTTATGAAAGATCGGATTTTACAATTGAAAGATAAGCAAGGGCGTTTGGTCGCTCGAGTTGAAATGGGGAGAAATCACAAGTATAAGCTGAATTTGAGAAGCATGCAAGAAATATGTTTGCAGGTAGACGTAGAAGACAAGGCGTCGCTGTGGAAAACTGCCATGGATGAGGAGATTAAAGCAATTGACCGCAGTAACACATGGGAGTTAGCGAATTGCCGAAAGGAAGTCAGCCCATTGGTGTGAAGTGGGTGTTCAAGAGAAAGACGAATGCTCAAGGTGAGATAAAACGATACAAGGCGCGACTTGTTGCAAAAGGATACAAGCAAAAGGTGGGAAGTCTTGATGTTTCAACTCCGATGGAACCTGTCGAAAGGAGAACGAGTCGATGCAAGGAAATGTGGAGTTATTACATGTGGCAAGTCAAGACCAAGTTGGAGATATTTTCACAAAACCACTACCGACGTTACTGCTGAAAAATTGCAAAAGAGTGATTGGCATGAAAGATGGAAGGAGCATTTAAGTTTACGGGGGAGTTTTGTTGAATAAACGTTAAATGTGGAGTGTCAGTTTTATTTTTATTAGATTTAATTTTGTGGTCGGTTTAATTTTTAATGGGATTAAATATTCAGTTTTATGTTTTTAAGTTTCTGAAGTTATATGTGACTGTTATGGTGTTAAGTGTCTTTATTGTGGAGTTATGTGATACTGTTATGGTGTTAAGTGTCTTTATTGTGGAGTTACAATTTTTGTATTTTGGCCTATAAATAGGTCCTTTGTATTTCATATCAAATAAGCCCGCGGAAAAGATAATAAGAAATAGAGTTTCAGCTTCTTTATCAGTGAGTCATTTACTTGTTTTGGTCATAATATAGAAATCGATCCAACAAAGTTGGCTTCAATGTTCCACATGTGATACTTTTAAACCAATGTTCTTCCGGTCTTGTAATTCGTTATAACTAGAAAAAATGTGTACGATCACATGAATGACTTCTGAATAAATTCAGAAAAAATTACCCTATGGTTCTCCATGAACTCAAATCAAGAGTGAGTACCTGAGCAACTGTTTCCAAATCCAATAACCTCATCACTTTGTACCGGTTAGTCTTTGGGCTAAAGCCAAAACCAAAAACAACAAAGTCAGTTATGAACAGTTCTCCTATCTCTTCTCCATTTATGATGAAATAATTTGAATCATTAGGGTCTCTCTCAGGTTTGGAGAGAATTATATATTCTCCCGTTATTGGATTGTAAACATAGATAAGGTTGTTTTTTGTTTTTTTGTAAACAGTGGATAAGGTTGTTTTTTTTTTTTGGAGATAAGTGGATAAGGTTGTTGAATAGGGTTGTGCACACACAAAGCAAGCCATTAAATTTCAGCGCTTGCCAATCATAAGGAGGAATCTTTTTCCTACTAGAGATCTTTCAAGCAAGATGTATGGACGTCACTTGTTTTTATCAAGTTATCATCCTTAGATAGATGCGAAAATCTACATCAAAATATCCTACCACACACTACAAGAAAAAAAGCTTTTACCCATGACATTTTAACCATGGTCAGTTAATATTCTTTAAAAAGTTATAAAATAATAAATTTTACTATGCAAATAAAAAAAGTAGCTATCGCCGAAAGCCACCACATTGTTTCTCTCACTTGTTCTTCCTTCAAATTCTCAGTCTCGCACTCCGTTCATAATAAACACATGCCATTTTTATTCATATTTCTTCATCTTTGTTTTATTCCAATTTATGTTTCGTTCTAATTTCTTGTTTTTCCTCTTTCATTGTTAGGTTTTGGATCTTGTTTCATTTGCAAAATGATGACCGTATCTCATTATCTCTCAATCTCCTGCGCTTCTCTCCTTCGCCATTTGCAGGTTTTATGAGTAGTTTCCTTCTCAGTCTCTCCATTGTTTCATTTTAATTTAATTTTTAAATTTCAGCGCTTGCCTTTGATTTGCCATAATCTTTATCTCTGATTGAATTTCCTTGTTCAGTTTACATGCTGATTTGGATAAGTGTTGAAACTTAGGTCTTTGATTTTCAAACCAAAATTCATGCCTCAATAGAATGTGCATATTACCTGTTTGATAAAAAGCCTGAATAATAAAATGACTGAACAGTCCTTAAATTTTCTGCTGCACAAACTTATTTTTCGAACATTTTTTTTCTAATAAATTTGCAAGGACAACATCATTTTTTGTGAAACATTCTTGGTATTCGGATTGTGAAGAAACAACCACCACAAGACGTGAACCAAACCAAAGTTTAAAAACATGGCCATATTTATCCGACAGCTCCTTGAAAGTACGGTGAAGTGGCTTTTTCAGGTGGTGGAGATCGCCAATTATGGGAAGAGAAGGTGGACCTGGTGGTAAGATTTTGAATTTTCTTGCTTGGAGGAGAAGGTTGAAAATGAGAAGCAAAGCAAGATAAAAGAGAGAGTATAAAAAGATAGAAAGGATCTCCATGGTTGATGTTGATGATGCTTGTTCTCGAAATGAGTTTCCATTAAAACTTCTCACATTTGTGTTATGTCGAAGACCTATCATACTAAAAGTTTAAGTTGTTAAAATTGAGTAACACAATCTTAGCTATAAACTCTTTCATTAGCTTTTTTTTATTTTTTTACTTCTCTGATGTAAGATTAGGAAAACCTGTACAAATATGTCATGTTGCTGATGTTTTGAAATTGTAGGAAGTACAAAAATATCTGCCAAAAAGTTGTCTCAACCAACTGGACCCAACTTCGGTAATTCTTATTCTGGATGTCATGTTATTTGTATTTTGAAATTAGACATTTATGGAAAACCTCTCTGCTAGGACAAAAGCTCTTAAAGTAGAAAATGGCATGACAACAGTTCTATGCGGTCTTTCAACGAAGCATCAAAATGTAGTGAACAATAGAAGCCTTTCCAATTACAATCTATATATAGGAGTTTAAGAAAGTATAGCTGAAAGCTTCAGGGCAGCCAAGGTTTCTAGTTGAACACTTTCTCAGGAGAAGGGAAAGAACCATTTAAAAACTCTTGCTTTCGTTTGACCGCACTTAAGTTTGATTAGTCTAACACTGAGTGACTTTAATGCCTGAATACTTGTAGATTTTCCTACTCTTTCATGCACAAGGCACTTCACCATTGATTTGAGATTTCATGGTTGCATTCAATGTGTGAGGATCATTGTGAACCTTCAGATTTTCAACCGCTGGGCTCCTGCTTCTTCGACCCTTCCAGCCAGAAACTTCAATGCTTACTCGCAGTACTTTTGCCTTCGCTTTCTAGGATACCGGTTCAGTGCTGTATGTCGTCCAAAAGGTTGTAAGACTATCTAATTTGCTTCCACATCATGAAATTCTTATCATCATAGACAAAATTTAAAATCTTTTTGTTGATGCCTTATTGATCAGTTGTCCATTATTAATTTATTACGTGCTTTAAACATGTCGTTTTCCTCATATTTGGACATTTTAAATAAAAGGACAAGCTTTTAAGTTTGCTAATTGCTTTATGACATTACGCTAATAGTCTTTTTTATATTGCTGCCGTGATTTAAGGAATTTAATAATTGGTTTTTCTTCCATTTTTGGGTGATTTAGGGAAATGGTTTATGCTGCGAGCATTTATAAAAGGTAAGAATATAATACTGAGTCAGCATTTAGCAAGTATATATAATTTAGAAAAATCTATGACTTACTTTTGAACAATGGTTTTGTAATATAATTTAATAAATTTCTTGGTCAGCGCATTACGACATTGACGATGTAATTAAACCATTTATTCACTAAATTAAGTTAATTTCGCTTGCAGTAATATCTTCGCTATCTTGATAGGTGAGTTCCTCTACCTTTCTGCTATGAAAGATATTAATCAGGCACAATTTTCTTACGATAATTAATATTCATTATAACTCATACTTCGTATTTACGTGAGGATTCTTGTTGGTAAGGTTACCAGAAAGTCAACTGGGATCTCTTGTATAGGCTTGATATTAATTGTGGGTCTGAATTTCTGATTTATTGTAATTTTCTTTTTTTAGTAGTTTGGATTTGAATCTATAAATAATTACTCTTAGGATTTTCTAAATACTACTTATATTCCTTTATAAACCAAATGACTTATAACAAGAGGTGGTAAGGTTGCAGACAAAATAGATGTAACCTATAAATATAAATCACTGTGTCACTTCTGTCTTTCTTTTCTCTTTTTTTGTTTTTCGATATGTGTGTGTGATTTCCAATGTTTATTGACTTTTATTTATGGGCTTGCAATTTCTCATATTATATGAGAAATTGAAGCTTTCCTACACAGAGAGAGAAAAGTGGGGTCCACCTTAAAGAAAAAAATAAAAAAATGGTTGGCATGGACATCGAAGTGAGAGTGGTAGGAGTGAAGACTTCTCATACAACATGAGAAGTATTTTTCCCTTTAATTATATGGGTGGGTTATTTTACTGCTTTCATTCGTCCAAGAACAACATTTGGATCTTTACAAATTCAAGAAAGACAAATTTGTGGTTATGTCCAAGAACTGGAACCTTTTTAATTGTTATAAAGCATTTAATAGGGCCCGAAGGTTTATGCTTCTCCTTTTAACAGAATTAATGCTTTTAAGGTTTGTTCATATTTTACTAAAAAATAATTTGTAGTAATTTCTTGACATTGAAAAGTTATGTGACATTTTAGCACATCTTATTTGAACTTTTTTTTTTATATACAGGTATGATTTGGTGGTAAGCCCTTTTAAAAGGATATGATGCATACAACAATTCTTGGAAAACAGATTTAAAAAATGTGTTGTCATATTTTGTTTAGTTGAACAGTGAAGTTAATATTTTGTATAGATGTTTAGTGACAATCATAAATTTATAGTTTTAGCTTTATTTGACAATTATTTATCTTAAATGATGTAAGTGAAAAACTTGATTAGTTTCTTTTGTTAGTAAAGGAAACTCCTTTAGCTTATATGAAATGGAAAAAAATATGAATTTTGAGAAATTGTTTAAAAAATATGATTTACTCATATGAATAGAAAAAAAAATGTATTATGTTAAATTGCGTATTCCACTTTATTTATCTCCCTCAATTTGGTTTTTGGTTTTTGTATCAAATGCAATTTTTATTATTTGTTTATTATATGATTGGGAAATTTTGTAATATATATATATATATATTTTAAAAAAATCCTTATAATTAGCCACGGTTTTGTCTGTGGCAAAATAAAATTTTCCATCATTGGGATTCAAATCATTTAGCCACGAATAAAACGTGGCTAATATAACATAAACCGTTGCTAACTAAATGTTACCACACTCAAATAGACCGTGCTTAAATGCAAAAAATACCGTGGTTAAAATAATGCAACGCCCGTTTTAGCCACGATTTTTGAAACAGTGGACAACTCATTTAGCGACGGTTTTTATCATATTTTGCCACGGTTTTTGCTGTGGCTAAAGAACAATTTTGTTGTAGTGACATCTTCACACTATATATTATATGAGCTTGGTTAGTGTTGAGGGATAAAAATGAGACCTCTCTTGTTTACTACAACAGAATTTAATTTTGACGAAACAACTCAGAATTGCATATATTTCTTTCATCCCCTAAAATTTGGTTTTGATGTCTTTTCTTGTTGAGTGTTTTCACACGTATTTCACAGTTTCAATAATCTCACCTAATTTTATTTATGATTAAATCAAATTTAATTAATTTCTTATTATATATTTATATATATATTAATTTCTTATTTATATATATATAATTAGATTCTGCGGTAAAAGTTTGAATGCCTAAAACCTATTAATTTTTTCAAAAGTATATGCAGGAATTTTTGGGCAAAATGACTGTACTACTAAGAAAAGAGGAATGTTTCTCCAAGTGAAAGCTGTTTTGAAATATTTTTCCAGTGTAGAGCAGTCAAACGCATTGGTCAACATGACGCGAATAGTCCCGTAAGTGTGCATGGCGCGACTGGATGACATGTAGGCAGCTCATGCAATGATGTCAACCACCTTGATAAACATTATTATTTAATAAATTACTTTGTATATAATTCTAGTAAAAAGGAAAATAAAACCGACACGAAAAAAAATTAATTAAAATTTATTTTATCATAAAAAAATTAGGTACATTTCAAAGAATTAATTTTGTTGTTACCTTCTCAAAGTCAGAGAAAACATTTAAAGATAAGTTCAGATAAAAATTGTTTAAAAATATTTTGCATTAAAGACAAATAATATTTTAACTATAAAATATGTAAAAAAATAAATAAAAATCTAACAACATCCGTTTCTTTTTACTGAGATATATTATTAAAAAAATCATTTGATAACTGCCTTTTTTTTTCCTTTATATATGTAAAGAACTTTAGAGTAAAAAAACAAACACACAATCAAATTAGTGTTGCGATAAATTTTAAATGTCCGTTTTTTATTAATGAGTCAGTTATGTCAATTATAATATTAATGAGTCAGTTATGTCAGTTATAAAGTAATTAGGGTGTTATGTATAGAGTTATGTTGGTCAGTTTTATAGCTTATAAATAGTCTTTGATAGTTTGTATGATATGTAGATCAAGAGAAAAAGGAGAAAGAGCAAGAAAGCAAGAATAGAAAAGAGAAGATTTTTTATAGATACATAAGTGTGTTGTCTCTTACATCTGTGTGGATATTCCATTCTAATAATTACAAACTGCAGACAGCTCTTCAATTCTACCCAAATGTATGAAAATCCTACTCTCAAATTTTTTTTTTAGCATATATGTTTGTAATGTTTACTAGCATGATATGATTCTTTTTAAGAGTAGTTGATAAAATCAGCAGGATTTGATGCAAAAATTTGGATTTCCTAACCCTTTTTGTTGTTTTTGTGTTATGTGAAACACAGGTCCATAAACATGAACACAAGCAACAAGAAAAGGCATAAAAGAGAAATCTTGGTGGATGAAAGAAATAAGCAATTCCGAGCTATTTCATCAAAATCAGATTCTTCTGAAGCAAACAAGAACAACGATGAGGAATTAATTCAACTTATACTGTCCATGAACATAACAAGGGAGGTTTCATTTCTATCCCTCAACACTAACCAAGCTCATATAATATATAGTGATAAGAGTTTTTTGAATTTACGATGCGGATTTCCATACCAAAGGATGATAATTTGATAAAAACAGGTGACCTACATATCTTGCTAGAAAGATGGGTAACAGGAAAAAGATTCCTCCTTTTGATTGATGATTTCTGGAAACATATGGTGGATAGAGATATGTTTTTGAAATTCGTGTCAAGAAATGGTAAACGAGGGAGCAAAATACTTTTGATAACTTGTCCTACTAGTATCACAGATTTACCTCATCCTGTTCTTCTAAACATCTTCTCCAGGCTCCCAGTTAGATCTGTTCAAAGCTCTAAATGTGTTTGTAAAGAATGGAATAACCTCATTAAGGAGCCAATTTTTTCAAAAATGCACTTTGATCGTGCAGCTATGTACCCAATGTTGAGAGCCTTTGAACCTAGATTTTGGCCTAGTGATTTGCATTTAATTGAAGCTACACTCAAAGTTAATACCCCCTCAAGTCCCATTGGTTGATGTAGCAAGTGAGCAATTGATTCCTAAGTTTGGTATAGTGAACTCATGTAATGGCTTGCTTTGTGTATGCACAACTCCATTCAACAACCCTATCTATGTTTGTAATCCCATAACTGGAGAGTATATAAATCTCCCTAAACCTAAGAGAGACCCTTATGATACAGATTATTTCATAATGGATAAAAAAGAAATGGGAGAGTTACGTATGAGATACTTTGTTGTTTCTGGCTTTGGCTTTAGCCCAAAGACTAACCAATACAAAGTGATGAGGTTATTGGATTTGGAAACGGAGGAGAATGAAAGATATATAGCTGCTCAAGTACTCACTCTTGGTTCAAGTTCATGGAGAACCGTTGGCTCGTTGGAAAGATGGAGAAACATTGGGTTAGAAGTATTACAAAGACAAACATGGTCTCCCATTGAAGCACCTTGTAAGCGATCATTTTGTGTTTACCTGAATGGAGCTGTTCACTGGCTTCCTAATCGTAAATATTCTGATTTGTTCATAGGTTGCTTTAATTTTGATAATGAGAAGATACGTGAAATCCTTCCACCTAAGGAGTTTGTTGAAGGAGATAAGCGTGCAATTGGAAACATGAGATTAGGAGTGCTACATGATTGTCTCTACCTTACTGACAGAACCCATTATGCTCATTTTGACATTTGGGTATTGAAAGATTACAATGATCCTTTGTCCTGGACCAAAGAGCTGGTCATTGATACCTTTGCTCGTAACATATGGCCTAAAGGTTTGTATCAACCAATAAGGTACCTTGACAATGGGGATTTGTTGATGTTTCATCCAAGCAATTCCTTGGTTTGTTATAGCCCTAAAGAACAAAGCTTACGTTATTTCAAGATTCAAGGAATTGATTCAGATTTTGAAATGGTTCTTCACATTCCTTCTCTAGTCCCCATGAAAGATGTTATAAATGTGGAGGACCCAAAGTTGAGATTTTGAATGTGAGGTAATATTCGATAATCTCCTATTAAATTATATTTTCTTATTATTTAGATATTGTGGATTTGAGATTTTGAATTTGAGTATATATATATATATATATAGGAAGGATATGACAACCAAGTTGTGTTACTAGTGACTACCAATCAATCTCGCCGTTAGATCGATTATATTGATCCAACGGTTATATTTATTTTCATCTTTGTATGGTCATGATTCCCCATATTTAAAGTGAATACATTAAATATGGGAAATATAATCATACAAAGGTGAAAATACATATAAAGTATTAAATTTGGGAAATCGTGACCATACAAAGATGGAAATAAATATAACCGTTGGATCAACATAATCGATCTAACGGTGAGATTGATTGGTACATTGTATAAAATAGCTTATACATATATCCTTCCCCTATATATATATAGGAGATTATCCAGATTTCTTAATAGTATAAGCTTATACTATACATTAATGAATATTTAATTGTTTGGTGTAACATTGTATAAAATAACTTATACATTATGATCCTTTAATACATCAAAATGATGTATAATTTTATGGGGAGGTGAAATTAGACCCGATAACGGATTGCTGTGTTAGATTTATTCCAAACTCATTTCTCTTTTCCCCTTATAACCCTCTTTCTTCCTCACTTTTGTGCTTGTGTGCCCAGCAACTTCGACGCTTGCCGCCTTATCTCTCTGGTCGTCGTCTCTGTCTCTGTCTCCGTCTCCATCGTCCCCATTTCTTCAAGTTTCGATGAGTTTTTGTTTCTTTGAATCCTTTCTCTTGTCTGATTGCGTTATCAAAAAAGAAGAAAAAGAAAAAAAGTTGGTTGAGATCTTGATATCATTTTTATATTCGTTTTCAGCTACCAATAATTTTCTGGTCTGGTTTTGTTTAATAAATTGCTTTACCTTAAATTGAAGCCATTCAAGAATATAGAACTAAGAACGCTCAATAGTTTTTCTCTGGTTTTGTTTGTTTTTCGAGTTTCATCGTAAACCCACGATACCATCTTATTTAATCCTAATTTCTCAAAAATTCACACTCAACGTTCTGAATTCGAAGTTTCAATCCATTTTTCCTCTGTTTTGTTAATTAGAAAAAGTAGGATTCAGATTTTGGAGGCAATCAGGAAAATATGGCAGTACATTGTATTCGATGATTGATTCAATAGATAGAGTTAAACTGTGAAAATGGAAACTTTTTGAGATAGAAGAACAGAGGTTTTAATTCAAGCTCTGTATAGTATTGTACTCCTTATTCAATGGAAAGAATTCATTTTGCATAGTTTTTCTTTATATCACATTTTTTCTATCTCAGTGTTGTACCAAAATCTGCATTCATACTGATGGATAGGATTTTATAAAAGTTATTATTATATGACATATTTATAAAAAATTATATAATTTTTTTATTAAAGGATATTTTTGTCAAAAAAATAATAATTTTATCATGTATAGTATTATATAGTGTATTACCATTTATCAAACACTCTATAATATTATTTTATATGATATATTATCTTATATAATATTATACTAAATGTTAAATATTATTAAAATTTAATCAAATATGTAGCCTTATATTATCGGTTCTTATAATATAAGACCTTAAATATACGCTAACTGTAACTTTCCCATTAATAAAACCCATTAAACATTCCTTTACAAATCACTGGCGACGTAATAAGTCATTCTAACGTGGAATTAAATTTTAATAATGATTCAATTCTTTCATGCTCCTAAATCCACTGCCAGTGAAGAACCAGCAAACGCAGCCATGAGAATCAGAGAATGAAGAAAAGCCACCTCGTTTTTGGTAACTGATTTCGTTTTTAATTTTTGTTAAAATTTCATGGTCTGCCTTCTGTGTTTTTTCGGCTCTCAGTTTTGTTCGCCATTTGGTGCTCCATTTGATTCTGTTGTCTTTCTTATATAGTTTATGTTATGTTAGCGTATTCTCTGGTGGTTAATTTTTTTCCCCTTTGATTACAACCAATCAACCTTAATTTTTATTGTGCCTAAAATCATGGGCAGTTTACGAGGATGCTTGTATGGTTTAACGGTTTGGAAGCGTTTTTGTCCTATGTTGTGTTTGATAAATTGTGTGAGAGGGATGCGGGGAACTGGATCCCCTGTAGTTGAACAGCATGTGCAGTCATAACCTTTAAAAAATAAAAAAGAGTGTTTTTATGATATAATATTTTTTTTAGAGACTAATCTTTTTAGCTTCAAAAGAAAACACAAACTGTTTTTTTTTTTTTTTGGAATAAATTCAAAGGTATCCTCCGGCCGTAACCGAAGACTAATCCCCATCGAGTACCGTCGGACCCTTTCGGAGGTGGCTCTCCCAAATCCTTTTTTTCCATTCTCAGGGCTCAAACTCACAAATTGTTTTTTTAAACATGTTATTTAGTTAAGAAACTTCTTTTAAAAACAAAAGCCTACATGCGAGTCCCACAATTATTATATAAATGTATATGGAACTCACCCCTTGTGTGTCTCTCTCTCTAACTCCACAAGGAGTTCAACTGAATATCCCTTGTTTAATGGGTTGGTTTGGTAAAAGTTAAAAAGTTTTTTGTTATAATGTTCCCTTTTGTTAATATTTTGAAAGCATAAGGCTTTATTCATACGGTTGAATGCTACTTCTTATTTTGAAGTTCATGGTTCCTGTCATTTGGAAGAATATCTATTTATTGTCATTTCAAAATGTGATAGAAATGTGATTATTTTTTCTGATACTTTAGCATGGCAAGCAAAAACGTGTATGATCTTAAAGATGTCTGAAATGAACTTCTCTGGATGCCTATATTGGACATTTGGACTTGTTAGTTTTATGGCCCTTTATCTAATACACACGACTTCCAACACTCACTGTGCTTGATGCAAAAAATTCTGTGTAGATCTATAAATGGATCGTTGGAGTGGAATTTTGAGAGTCCCTTTGCATCCTAATAGCAGGACATACCATAGAGTTGGTGCATCTCTCTGCCTTTCTCCTGGAACGAGAACACTGAGTGTAAGTTAGTTCCTTCTAGTTGAACCCCTAAGCTTATATAGATGACAGTAGAGCTTTCAAATCAATTATGCAAAGTGGATCAATTTTCTTACAATGAGTATCATAGTCTTTTTATTTTATGTTTTAGCTTTGGTTTTCTAGCTTAGATTTGTGATAAGATGCCTCTTAAGGTGTATAGTAGAAAGCATCACAGGGGATTAAAACCCACTGCTGACTCAGAGGAAAGAGGGGAAAATGTAGGTGTTGGTGTTGAGGGAAATTCTGTTAGGGAGAAATTGGTTAGTAGTGGACAGGCTCCTGACGTAGATGGTTACATAAAGTTTGGGAGTTCTTGGGAGAGATCAGTGCCTCTTAATTTGCACTGAACCAGCCTTGGAGTTATTTTTTTGTAGTTGGTTTTATTCTTGTGTTCTGCACTTATCTTTACCATAAACAAAACCTTATTATTGTATTTGCTTTCGTTAATAATATACAGAAAATCCAGGTTTCTGGGCCAAATTCCTTGTGTTGTTGCGTTTTACTCTGATTTAATTACCAGTCTTATCAATTTGCTTTTCACAAAAGTAGAATATTGTGCTATGGACTCAATGCAAGTTAAAGTAGAAAAATGTGGTTGAATTTTGTTAATTGGGATTTCCACTATTTGGAAAATGTGAAATTGAACATTTTAATGTGGTTTCAGCTTCAAATTCTGAAGTCACTGTTGCATAATCTTGGATAAGGATGTTTTTAAACATTTACATCACTTTTTCCCTTTTGCATACGAGGCATTGCTTACTTGAAATTCTTCTTATTCGTTGCAGGTACCTATAGCAAATGCTATCTTTTTTTGTGGTGATCGAGTTGAAGGGACTGGTAACCCAGTGATTGAGAGGCTATCAGATTTACAGAAACTATCTGAAATTGTGGTGTCCAAATTTGGTTCTTTCATCAATGCTTGGGTTATTGAAGCTTCTGATTTTAATGGACCTTTCGCTGTCTATAAGGACTTCATACCATCTGTGAATCAATATGGAGAACCAAGGTCATACCTTCCGATTGGATTCCCAGCTTCTACATCAACCATCTCACTCTTATCTAATTGTCTTAAAGAAGTATGCCCCTTTTTTCTCCTTCTTATATGCTACAAATTCCTTCCTTTTTCTATGACTGTAACTATTATACTTCTGTCAGTTATTGGTTCTAACTTCCAATTACTGTTTTGGTTCTTAATCCATATTTCAAGAAGCAAAGCAGAAAGACATTTTTGCATTCTATAAGGTTTTATTGCTAGGTTTGGATATTCTATGTTATGTCAAAAGTTTTAAGGGTACTTTCCTCACTCCTTAGCTTCTAAATTAAGCTTCTAAATTAAGTTCTACATAAAGAATGACACCAATATGCAACATGAATGCTTTCCCTATTTTAAATTTCTTGTAACTTGTAATCACTGCTTGCTTTGAATGCTTTCCATACTTTGAATTTCTTGTAATGTAGGTTGAAAAAGTCATTTTAGGAAGGCAAGTGAATACACAGTCTGGCTGTACTCCTTCCTCCTGTTTCTATCCACCCAAGACATTCATCATTGGATTTAGCAAAGGTGGAACTGTGCTTAACCAGATAGTTACTGAGCTTGGCTTCTCAGATATTGGATCTAATGTGAATTCACCCAATGTGGGATCTAAGGGGTTTTATATAGTACCTAAAACAAAGGAAAGCTTACTCAACAGCATCACTGAGATTCATTATGTTGATGTTGGTTTGAACTCTCCTGGTGCTTACTTAACTAACCATGATGTGTTTGAGAGAATCTCCAAGAGGCTCACACAAGGAGCTCCTCAACTCCGTTTTATCCTTCATGGAACTCCGAGACAATGGAGTGACAAACAGCGAGACTGGATTTGGAACGAAAAGGACAAAATGCTGCATCTGCTTGAATCTGAAGCCCATAAGAGTGAGGGAAAATTAGAAGTGTGTGCAAGGTATTATTTTGCTGATAAGCCTCCAGATATGCAGATGCACTTTGAAATAATTGAAAGTTTAGACGTAAGTTAATACTTCTTTATACTTGATAGGTCCTCTGGAAAATGTCTGTCTTATCAGGATGATTGTAAATAGTGTACTGCTGGAATATTCCAAAAAGGAAAAGTGAATGTGACTTTCTCTTATCTAAGCTTGAAGTTTATTCTAATCTCACTAGACGTGTCAAAAGCAACATGAAGTGAATATGTAAATTTGGGTGTAAGAACAATTTGATGTATCCTACTAGATATTGATAAAAGAGTTATATTTATCCCATATTATGGAATTAAAATTAGGGTTTTATAATTCTCATTTAACATGAGAATTATAATTTTCCTACACACCCTTCGATTTCTGTGCTGACATGGGTCTTATATATAATTTTTTTTAACACATGGGTTTCACATGTTTTTTATCTTTACAACATAAGATTTTAATTCTCTTTTAACATGAGAATTATAAAACCCACAAAATTACAAGTGAAACTCACGTCTAAGAAGAAAGAGAAAAAATGAATGATGGATCCACCTCCATTTTGTATATATAGGAAGTTTATTTATCTTATGCAAGATAAATATAACCCTCGATAAAATAATGCACAATGCAAAAATTGCACTAAAGTTATCAGATACGAAAGAAAATGGGTTAGGTTTAGGTTTGATTGATTTTGTTCTGATTTTTTGGTTCTTAAAACTATTTTGTAAAATAGTTATGGAAACAGTTATTTTCTATATTTTTTTTTCTTCTTGAAAGTTAAAAATAAAAACAAAAAACAAAAACAACCCATACATGTTCTCTAAATTTGATTTTAAAAACAAAAAATATTTATAGTTTTCAAAACAGTTTTCACAAAACAAGTCTTATCAAATGAATTTTTTTATTTTTTTACTCTAAAAACTAAAAAGGTATTTTCTAAAACAAAATTCAAAGAGAGCCTTTATCTTCGACATCGGAGTTTGCACTACTTTAGTGGCAGATATAAGGAATTCTCATGCAATCTGAGTTTACTTGGAAAGTTGGGTTTAAAAACATCATCCTTGAGACTCGTTGGATATGGATAAAAAAATAATAATAATCTCATTTCCTATTAAATCTTCACAGCCCCCTTAACAATCAGTCACCATGTAATACTTATGGCTGATTTTTTATTTTTTATTTTGGTATGCTACTCCTTATGGCTCATTAAATAAGTTATAATTTGACAGTACGACGAATTGGTTAAGGAAAAAGAGAGATTCTGAATCATTACTGTTAAATATCAAGATACAAGAGGAATTGATAGTAATCCTTGTTGTGTTAAACTACACAACATTGGTTCTATTATATAGCAAACCAATTGAAGAATACAATGAGACACACACAATGTGGGACTAACACTCTTAACACAATGAGACACACACAATGTGGGACTAACACTCTTAACACTCCCCCTCAAGCTGTAGCATATAGATCATATGCTACAAGCTTGATACATAAATAATACTCCTATTAGGAACCAAAAGCAACAGTGCTACATCAACAAAATGAAATGACCAAGTAACATAACATCAAAATAAATCTCCTATATGAGAAACCAAAAATCAACAATGTGCTAAAAATGGCGTCGGAATGAACATCAACATGGAAGATGCCGGAATGATCATCGGCAAAGACATCTGTGCTGGAATGACCATCAGCAACATGGACGACGGTATGGAAGATGCCGGAATTATCATCGGCAAAGACAACAGTGCTGGAATGACCATCAGCAACATGAAAAGTGCTCCCCCTCAAGAGGAACTTCGGTGCCGGAATTATCATCGGCAAAGACAACTGTGCTGGAATGACCATCAGCAACATGGAAAGTGCTCCCCCTCAAGAGGAACTTCGGAGCCGGAATTATCATCGACAAAGACAACTGTGCTGGAATGACCATCAGCAACATGGAAAGTGCTCCCCCTCAAGAGGAACTTCGGAGCCGGAATTATCATCGGCAAAGACAACTGTGCTGGAATGACCATCAGCAACATGAAAAGTGCTCCCCCTCAAGAGGAACTTCGGAGCCGGAATTATCATCGGCAAAGACAACTGTGCTGGAATAACCATCAGCAACATGGAAAGTGCTCCCCCTCAAGAGGAACTTCGGAGCCGGAATTATCATCGGCAAAGACAACTGTGCTGGAATAACCATCAGCAACATGGAAAGTGCTCCCCCTCAAGAGGAACTTCGGAGCCGGAATTATCATCGGCAAAGACAACTGTGCTGGAATAAACTTCAGCAACATGAACAATGCTCCCCTGAATAAGAAGCCAAAATAAAGCCAAACAATGGCAAAACCAAATAACATCCACCGACAGTACATAAGAAAAAAAAAATTTCATGAGCTCCATGAGTCTTCACAAACCTGCAAAATGAGAAGTGAAAGAGAACAAGTAGACAGATCTGAAAATAAAAATATATCAGAGAAGAAGAAAAAAAAAAAAAAAATGACCAAAACGCAGATCTGGAAAGCAACACAGATCTAGAACGGAAATGGTCGGAGAAAAGGAAGACACGGTCGGAGAATGGACGATGCGGCCGGAGAATCAGCCACGATCGAAGATGATGACCGGAAAAGAAGGAGACACTACCGGAAAAGAGAAACACTGCCGGAGGAGATAAAAAGACACAGATCTGAAACGTGAACGATCTGGAACAACGGTCTGAAATGTGAACGATCTGGAACAACAGAGATGGATGATGCGACCGGAGAATAAGACATGGTCGGAGAGGATGACCGGAAAAGAGGAAGACGCAGCCGGAAAATTCCCAGATCTGAAACAAAAAAAAAAAAAAAAAAATGATCCAGCCGGAGAATAAACGCAGTCAGAGATAAAAATAAAAACGAAACAGATCTGAAAGAGAAAGAAGAAAAAAAAAAAAAAAATGTAATAGAAGGGAAAAGAAATGAGACAGATTCGGATGAAAAACCAGATCTGGAAAATTCAAAAATCAATGGGAGAGAGAGAAGGAGATGCTGCTGGAAAATAATGATAACAAACGAAACAGATCAGTGACGATGCAAAACGAAAAATGCATGCAAAATAAAAAATAAAATGAAACAGATCTGAAAGAAAAAAAATTGCAACAGAAAGAGAAAAGAAATGAGACACAGGACTGGATGAAAAACCCAGTAGAGAGAGGATGATGACCCAAAACAATGAAGAAATCAGGACAATGGAGATGACCCGTAGATCTAGAAAACCACAAATTGAAAAAGAAGATGAAAGCAAAAGTGACGGAAAAAGAAGATGAAAGGAACCAAAAGAAAAAGAAATAACAACGAGAATCCCTCAAGGAGGGTGATATCTCTCTATAA
The DNA here is from genome assembly GCA_032173675.1 of Gastrolobium villosum. Lineage (NCBI taxonomy): Eukaryota > Viridiplantae > Streptophyta > Magnoliopsida > Fabales > Fabaceae > Gastrolobium > Gastrolobium villosum. The sequence goes on from JAVKPL010000580.1 coordinate 145,722, forward strand.
CCATATTGAAATTATGGAAAAGTGAACTAAGTTAAGCGGATTAAGATTCCTCTTGTTAGGCTCTAGATACCATGTTAAATATCAAGATACAAGAGGAATTGATAGTAATCCTTGTTGTGTTAAACTACACAACATTGGTTCTATTATATAGCAAACCAATTGAAGAATACAATGAGACACACACAATGTGGGACTAACACTCTTAACACAATGAGACACACACAATGTGGGACTAACACTCTTAACAATTACTTTTATGCTATATGTAACGGCGCTAGCCAAAGGGGTGTGTGCACAGTGACAGCATGATAGTAAGAGAGAAAGTGTCTTTACCTTTAGGGTTTTACCTGGTATTTAGGTTACCTATGGGTAGTGTGGATGAGCCTTAGGTGTTTCTGACTCAGATTCCGGCCTATCGGCTGAGTTGTCACCGTGTTGTCGGATAAGTATCCTCGATGGATATCTGTCTTGAGTCAATGCTGACTCAGATCTGGGATTGCCCCTTGTTGGGTCTGTCTTCTTAATGGGCCCATTATACGGGTCCATAACAGTTGCCCCCCAGCCCGGTAGTTTGGTTGTCCAGGCTGCCGGGGTGAATTGTCTTGCCTTTTGCTTCAGGTTTTCTGCTGAGCTTTTGAGTTTTGTAAAATTTTTTGCATATAAACTTTTTGCATATATGTTCCTTACATCTCAGGCTTTTAAACCGGGGTCCTCATTGCCCCCTATCTCGGCGGGTTGATCATAGACCATGGGAAATATTTCACGTATTCTCATACCGAGTTTGGGATGAGCTTGAGTGGTTGGGATCCAACTGGCGAGTTGCCCCCAAGCATCATTCCATATGCACATGTCCTGAGCTTGTAGCTTCCTTCTGAAAACGGGAATGATTTTCCCTTGTCAACTATGTGGACGGGTTATGCATGAACCCGGCAAGATACTACACATGTGTAACCGGGTAACCCGGCTAAAAGTCACCCCCCAACCCGGTAGTTTGGATGTCCAGGCTGCCGGGATAGCAGTAATCTCTGCATTTGAATTTTGCATATTTTATTCAAGTTAGCAGTTGAATTTTTGCTTTAACTTGGCCTCTTAATTGAAGCAATTTTCTTTGGGCTGGAACTTTTCTTTGGCCGACTTAATTGGGTCAGCGATTGCAGATATTATCTGTCATTCATTCAGCCGGTTTTAGCGAACCGAGTATTGAATATGTTGTTTCCGTATTTCTCCCTCAATCTTTTTTGGTTAAGGTGGTGTTTGCCTCCTTTCAACATCGAGCTCGGCTTCTCCTTCCGAGGCTTTCATTTTGAGCCCAACTTCATGCGCGGTGACTTTATTGATTCAGATTTAGCTTTTTAGCGTTAACTGAACAAAATGACCTAGCCAAGGTCTTTCATGCGGATTTCACTTTTTGCTTTTAACCCAATAAGGTCACTCGATCAAGGTCGTACTAATCTGCCCCTTATTTCTCAAGTCCTTCCGTTTTTCTATGCCTCGGCTAGGAGCCACACTCCAGCAATGTGCTTTTTATTTTTAACCCATTTTCTATCCAATTCTTGCATGTTGCTAGTCGTAGTTTTCCAATACCTTGGCGTTATAATGTTCAACTCCGCTTTTTGCCAGAGTGTCATTTCTTGACTTTGGCTTATTTTGACTTTCCCATGCATTCTAGGCTTTGAATTTTTGGAACGGGGAATGGTATTTCATTGCCCCTTATCTTGGTGGGTTGAGCATTAACCGGTAGGGCTGGCAAAATGGGCTGAACCCGCCGGGCTGGCCCGCCCCGCCCGGCAAGTAGGGCGGGCTGGGTTGAGTTTTTCAACCCACCAGCCCACCAAACCCGCCCCGCCAAACCCGTCAGCCCGCTGGGCTCGACCCGTCACAGGGCGGGCTAGCCCGCCAAGCCCCTTTTTTCTTTCTATTATTAGGCTACCTACTTGTTATGTAGCTCCGTGCTTTAGATTTCTCTGCATGCAAGTGGCTTTTTCGAATTGTTGTAGACTGCTCATACAACACTTTGTTACTTGTTTTGTTACTCTGTTTTACATTGATATGATTTTATTTTTTATTATTATTTTTGGATTGAAAGTTGCATATTTATATGTATATTACTAAACACTGATCTTCTTGGTTTCATAAGCACATTAAAATTTTATGCAGATTTTTGTATGCTTTAATGCAGATTTTTTTATGTGTTTTATGCAGAATTTTATTTTTTGTACTTTATTTTTTTATTTTTATATATAAAATTTTTATTTTAGGCGGGCTGGCCCGTAGCCCGCCAACCCACCCATAAAACGGGCCGGGTTGCTCAATTCAACCCATTTTGTCAAAACGGGCCGGGGCGGGCCAACCCATTTTTGGCGGGCCAGTGGCGGGGCGGGCCGGGCTGGGACGGGCTAGCCCGTATTGCCAGCCCTATTAACCGGGCAAGATATTGTGTACATTCCATATAACCGGGTGATAAATGAGCTTGAGTTGTTCTGATCGAACTGACGAGTTGCCCCCAAGCACATCATCTTTGTAACTCGGCTTAACATCATTGTGTCCAGGTGTCCATTTCTTGGATCCTGGATGTGAGTTTTTAGTTCTCCTTACCAACTTCTTGTCAGTAATCGTAGACTGGGGTGTGATCCTTTTTTTCCAGGATCACATCTCTCCAAATCCGTCTTCACTTTATCCTGGATTGGGGTGTGGTCCTTTTTCAGGACCATATCTCTCCAAATCCAGTAGTCGGGGTGTCCGGGGTGCATATCTGATAAGTATAGTTGGGTTGCTGTGCATTGCTCTTGATCGCATTTTGTGAATATTTTATTCTCAGCGCGAGGAGTCAGCCATGTTCATGGTCCGAGCCTGGTTTAGCCTTTGTTTTGTGATGTATGGCTTTAACTATCTTGTCATGTTGAATTCTTACTTCATACATCCTCCTTTGCTTTTCTACCCAGTAGTTTGGGTGTCCGAAGCGAAGTCTGTTGAACTATAATGCCGAAGTTTTATTGATTCATTAATCCATGGTCTGCATCTCTGGATTCCTGTCGATCTATGTTTTGGATTTTTTCTTATTTCGTTCTTTCTTCAGTGTCGGGCTTCATGAACCGGGTACTGTGTATGCTATTTCAGCATTCCTCCTTCAAACTTTTTGGTCGAGGTACGTAGCTCGGACTAGTTAAACAGTCTTTTGGATTGTCTTACCGAGATCTTGAAGTATAAGAATTGTTGTTTTTCTCTTTTAATCATGGTTGCATTCCTGCTTCAGAAGTAATGATTAAAGAAAAGAAAAAAAAGTAATGATGCAAAAAGGACATATTTTGTGACATCCTATAAACTGCAATAACAAATCCATAAATAAGCATGTTTGTCACAATTTACATCAACTTTGAGCATTTAGTTGGTTTTGAGAGAATACCATATTACAACTGGGAAAGTTAAACATTGTTTTTCACCGTTTGTTCCGTATGCACAAGAAAGCTGGGTAAACATCTTCCCTAGATAAATTATCATTTCACTTCTACCAAACGCAAAGAACATAGATTGCCACACTTAGAAAGATGGGGATCCCAATAAAAACCCCGAACCAAACGCACCCTATAAGAAAATGGAGGACGAGCTAGCTATTGTTTGAAAAAATCTATTGTATTTATGATATTAATAGAACATTGTAGCATAATCCTCTGTGATAAAACTATATTCAATTAGCAGGCTGGGTGCTGCAACACACTTTCGCCATAGGCTAATTGCTTTGGCAAATATAAAGCATAGGCTATTTGCATTATCCTCTTGAACTAAAACACCGCGAGAAACAAACACGAAGAGGCGAGAAAGAGGTACAAGAGGAGGAGAAGCTTGCTATTATTGTTACAGAGTTCTGTAGAGAAAACTAAGGACTCACCGTTTCAGGTATTGTCAAGTCTCATATTTCAGATAAACACTTGTGTGCATTAGGTATTGCACACACCCCTTTTTTAAATAGTCTCACACGTAGCTCTATGATTCTGTCAAACCGTAATTGTCTGTTTTTTTTTTGTATATATATAGTTACAACTGTCGGAATTCATTTTCCGTCAAAATTCTTCGACGGAGTCCATGTTTGTGTGAAGGAGGTTAAAGTCAAACTTACTGATGTTTGGGTCCATTTAAAGCATACTGACAAAGATGAAATGAAAGAGCCAAAATCTTTATTTTCTGTCTAATATGACGAATTGGTTTTTTTATTTTTCAGCCAAAAAAAGTTCATACATCTAAAAGATGAAACTAAACTTCGCATAAAGAAAACTTGGAACCTGTTATGGACCCGTATAATGGGCCCATTAAGAAGACAGACCCAACAAGGGACAATCCCAGATCTGAGTCAGCATTGACTCAAGACAGATATCCATCGAGGATACTTATCCGACAACACGGTGACAACTCAGCCGATAGGCAGGAATCTGAGTCAGAAACACCTAAGGCTCATCCACACTACCCATAGGTGTGCACACACCCCTTTGGCTAGCGCCGTTATAGTATTATTCTGTGCACAGTGATCCGCTCCCTCTAGCCAATGGTCCACCACGGCTCATTCTGGTGCACCGCGGCTAGCCCTTGGTGCACCGCGGCTCATTCTGGTGCACCGCGGCTATCCCATGGTGCACCGCGGCTCATTCTGGTGCACCTCGGCTAGCCCATGGTTCACCACGGCTCATTCTGGTGCACCAAGGCTCATTTTGGTGTACCGCTGCTATCCCATGGTGCACCACGGCTCATTCTGGTGCACCTCGGCTAGCCAATGGTCCACCATGGCTCATTCTGGTGTACCGCGGCTAACCCATGGTGCACCACGGCTCATTCTGGTGTACCGCGCTAGCCAATGGTGCAGCACGGCTCTGTTGCGAACTCGGCAAGTGTACCGATCGTTCCAAGTAATAAAAGTGATAAGTAAGTATCGTCTCCACAGGGATTGATAAACAATTACTACTATAACCAGTCCTCTTAAGTTAGATAAATCAATTGGTGTTTTCACACTATGGTAACTCAAAATTTAAAGACTTGTTTTTAGGGTTTTTATGAAAAAGACTTAAAATAAATGCAGAAAATGTTTTTTTTTGTAGAAGAAGTGATGAAGAAGACTGTAGCCAGGGTACATTCACCAATTGTTCCCAATTTTACTTCGGATTGATTCATAAAACCTATTGAAATTAAAAACTCAGACAAATTATCATCTTTAGAAATAATTAGTTAGATCCCAATCCCTTGGCGATCTAACCCTTTACTTCAATTGGAACCCTAATCCCTTAGTAATTCCGCCTGAAAATAAGCATTATGTAGATAAATCCCACGACTGCAATCCATACAAGTCTATCCCTAGAACATGCATGGAGAGTCATCTTTATCTCCTTTCAGGATCAGTATTCCAACATCCCTATTGTGAATCCTGATCCCCAGAATATTATTCCCTATTAGGTTGATCAGATCTAACAGAAATAATATCAATACGCTCAAGATAAAAGATGAAATATATTAATTCAATACATAGAATGATTCAATCCTTGTAGCAATTGTTTACAAAGGGATCATGCCTCTGACTACAGAAATAGATCTAGCCAATCAACATCATGATCGCTGATCTGATTTCAACATAAACTGGAAAAAGAAAATAAAGAAGAGTACAAGAACAGAGTGATGAACACGAAGAATGCCTCCTCTAGGTCTTGTGATGTGTATTCTGAGATCATCTTCTTCAAAGGTTGAGTCTCCTTTTATAAGAGAGATTCTGACCTAATTTGCACATTTGAATCTTCACATTTTCGCGCCTCCCACGCTCAGAGCGCCACTCCCGC